>QLPI01008387.1:0-15977 GCA_003314275.1 Chroogomphus rutilus
GCACTAGCCCGGAAAGCCCCTTCGGAAGTACTAGCTAAGCGCCTGACACGCGGACTTAACACCTATCCTATCCTTGGCCACATTCCTATTATTCTATTCTTTATTGTTCTATCCCCATTTACATTCCTCCATTCTAATTTTACTCATTGTGGACAATACCCTCACATGCTCTGCATACCTTATTGTCCTACATTCCTTATTCCACATGTCACTTCTTAACCTATATAAGTAGGACATGCATTTACATATTCCCTCATTCTGGGTATCAACTAGGCTTAGGCCCCTTACCTTCCCTTTCCTCTGTAAAGTCCTCTACTTGGGCTGGCACCTTTGGCACTCTCTGAGTATTCCTTCTGTTCCAAATTGGTGGCATGCACAGAAAGTAGGGCACAATGCACAAGTGTGTTGAAGCCAAGCCACTACTTCCAGCCTGCAGGACTTGGCCACTCCCCACCCGCATCTTTGACATTACCGATGCTTGACATCAGAAGGCAGAATGTGGAATAAGGGTGCCGTAAGACATGGAGAAAGAATAAGATATGGAGACTATGTGGAATTATTGTCCACAGTGATCTAGAATAGAACTGTAAGATGTAGATGAGAATAGAACAATAGAAAGTGGCCAAATATAAAACAATAGGGCCATGACCGAATAATAAATGAATAGTGAATGTCCTGAGGGGAAACAGGTGAAGGGAGGATGGGGAATGAAAGAATAATAAGGAATAGAAGGGGTGGGATGAGAAAAGTGAACCAAATGATGAACCGAATGTACCAAGATGAGACCACGTACTAGTGAGGAATGACTTGTCACTGGTGTGGGAGATTAAGTGGTAAGGGTCATTCGGTCAGTACTACCAAGTGAACCAGAGGTTGGTATTGTGGGCTTGACAATAGCCCCAGTGTCTACAATCCAGTCAACATCAGTGTTGAGCTGTGTGGATGTAGAGGATAGTACAAGATGATGGTACTTGCATTTCTGGCAAACTTGATGATTGAGGATTGATCTAGTGCAATTGATGCCATGTTTTCATTTGGAGTGGATTGAGTGGGTGCTTTTGTTCTTATGAAGATTTTGAGGCTGTCGTTCAATGCTGAGTTTCTGATTGAGCTGCTAGGTACCAGTGGCATGTTTCTTTTATGTATCCTCTGTATTTACAGAAGACATACACTTTTGATTGCTTTGAAGAGGTGGATAAAGCAAGTGCAAAACTGGAGGCTGCTGCATTCCTGTGATCATGTTGAGCTTCTTTGGTAACAAATGTACTTTGAAGTTTTTCTTTGTCTAGATCTGTGAGAAGCAGTGTTGCTGATATGAAGGATGCATAGTCTTGAGGTAATACTTGGATCATAGCCATGCAAGCTCATTCATTGTCCATTTGTTTTATAGTACATGTCAATAGACAAAGAGTTTGGATAGAAATCATGGCTTGATTGACTTGGTTCATAAGCAATTACAGTGATTCATCTGGTGACATACAGATTGCAAATAAGTCATCATATGTATTGATCCTTGTTCCAGGGCATTTTTGAAGATGTACCTTTTCTAATTTCAGCCTACATTTTGACAGGGTCTTCTGTGATGTCATTCAGAAGGACCCTTTGATCAAGTTGAACTCCAAGAAAAATGTCACCCACTGCTACAGAGGCATCTTCATCTCAGATTTCAGCTTTTGTGCTGTCTGTTGGCCTAGTCCTTGCTCCAGTTACAAGTTGCCACAACTTCTTCCTTTAAAGTACAGCTCACATTTCTCCTCTCCATTGAGGATAGTTGGTGTTGTTTAAGAGGGTGAGATGAAAACTGTTAGGAACCAGCAAATATCACACTATCACAAATCCATATACAACATCCATTAATCCTTCACATTTCCATTCAATTCTCTTACACATACAAACACAAAGCATTCAAACCTACAAGTCAACAAGTCCACACATACATGAGTTAACAAGTCCACACATACGCGAGTCAACGAGTCCACACACATGCAAGTCAATGAGTCTACAACTACACGAGTCAACGAGTCACAAATATACAAGTCACAAGAGCAACAGGAGTCAATTCCGAGTCAAGTCAAACACACAAGACATGTCTATCATGAGGTTACCAGCTATATCACAAGCTTACCATTAATCCCCCACATTTCACATTATAACACATGCCGAGACAACTGAGAATCGAGTCAAACCCCCACCATCATTTCTGAATTGAAACATCCACACGTGCAGTATATTTCTTTCTTTCTATTCACTTCCTTATAACATATAACTCCACCCCATGATCACATCACTCCAAGACATTACATCACATAGTAGGTCATACCCTCATGGACAGATTCACATGTCATCATTTCTCTTTCACATGATATTACAATTATTGTATATAAAAGACCAGTAGCACAATGAAATAACTAACAAGTTCTACCAGTATCATTTAACAATTTCAATCTCAAGCCAAGCAAATTTCTATTATCTAACTTCCCTGCAATTAATATTGCAGTGGTCTTATTCTTCACTTGGCTCTTAGTCTTAACAAAAACTAGGTCTGTCAGAGTTTGTGATTTTGGAAGCCATGATGGAGATAAGAGCAAGTGTGTGAGTGAACATGAAGAAAATTGTGGTGTGACATTGTTAGAGCCTGGGGCCCATAACCTGTTGACAGAGGAACGTCTGTAGTAGACAACTCATAATGTCACATAATAAAGCAGACTTGGGACTTGTCAATATAGTAAACAGAGACAATATTATAACAATGTAGTTAGGGAATAGCATGGGTTCGGCCAACCCGCACAGGTCACCGGGTCAGGTGCCCTTGGGTGTGGGTGCGGGTCAAGCCCAGAGCACCCGTGACCCAGCCCAACCCGGCGTGTCAACCATGTATGCATGCATACGCACGCGTACGACACCCAACCGGCCACTCGCTCCTGTTGTACGTGTGTGCGTACAACACGCACGTGCATACGACACACGCGCACTGCACACGCATATGACACGCATGCGCATATGACACACACGCACCGCACCGTATGACATGCACGTGCCGACACCAACAAGCTGTACGTGCACGCGTACAACACGTTCGTGTCAGCGCGTGTGCGTACAGCGCATACAACGCGTCCATGTCGGCGCATTCGAGTTGGCGCGTTCGAGTCAGTGCATTCAAGTGGGGGCGTTCATGTCGGCGCGTCCATGTACTGCACATTCGTGTTGGTGCGTGCGCATACAGCGCGTTCGTGTCGGCGCAAACGCGACGTATGACACAAACGCACCACAGGCGTGCAGGTGCGCGGTGCACCTGACACCCGTTGACCTGTGGGAAAAAACCCATGGGTTGATGGGTTCGGGTTTCCCATGGGTCGGGTGCGGGTCACCCACATTTGACCCATGGGTGACCCATGCCATTCCCTAAATGTAGTAACTAACCTTAGGACTTGTCAATATAGTGAACAAAGACAAGTCCCAATAGTTGATATTGGCTTACATAAGGCGCTTATTTAATCGCTGAGAAAGCGGCAAGTTAACATGAAAGAGAGGAGGGATGCTATCAGAAGAAAAGAGAAGTAGGATAAAATCACAAGCCAACAAAACTTTGGTGTAAATAAAGCCTAATCAAGTTCTCTGACAAGATGATAGCAAGTTAATGCCAGTCCAGGTTGTTGTCCAAAAAGAATTGTTTAGAGGAGGCCTTGGCAGGTACCTTGTCAATTATATATAGGAATAATAGTTTATGAGTGTACACTATTAGTTCTACCCTTGCCTAGGATTATTTCCACTGATATTCTATCTATTCTGATTTAGTTCTTTTACTATGTTTTTGCATACCTTTTCTGTTTTAGTCAAGAACCTTCCACTTTGGTAGAAGGGTGAGATTCACTCTTTGGAATAACCTGACCTATACAGTATAGTAGACCTCCTTGATACAGATTTCAGTCAAGCTCAATTTTAGCTCAAAATTTTGTATATTAAATTTTTTAAAAATTATATAACAATTGAGAAGTGTCTTTAGAACATCTTTGCTCTATATTATGGGGGCAAAAAAGCTGTTGTTGTGGCAGAGTAAATTTTTTTGTGCAACAGGTCAAAATGTCACGCGTAGGGGTCCTTGATACAAGCGTGACATCTAATTCTCCGCGCGCGGAATCTGCGGCCCGTTGTCATTAGTCATCCATTTCTTTATCGCATTCTTCAATTTTCTCATTTTCATCTTCATTCAATGTGGGGGGGAGCTTTGGTTTGCGACCTCTTGTGGGTTTTTTTGGCCATGATCTCTTTGGAACACCATCTGTTGCCAAATGTTGACACTCTTCTTCCCAAATGGCAAGATTCTTCTCATGGTTTGCTTTTATCACCTCCCACTGATCTTCTAAAGCCACCAGTGCATCCTTTCTTGCTGCCCTTTCATCAGCCTTTTTAGCCCTTTCTCTGGCCTCTCCCTCCCTCCGCTGGCTCTGCTCTGCTATCTTTTGCCTGAAAGCATTTGAAGACAAGACTTGGGCTTTTCCATTAAAAAGCAGTGAGTGGTTGTGTTTTTTCTTGTTTTCACGTTTATTGAGGGCACTTGTTAGCTTGCGTAGATGAAGATTCTGTAGGACCAGCTGTGCCTGCTCCTCCTCAATTTGCATGTCTCGGACTTTAACTTGAAGCTGGGCATGTTTGACAGTTTCTTGTTGTTCAATGATTTTGAGTTCCAGTAATTCACGACTGTGCCACTTATTGACAGGATTTGATTTGGCAAGATCCCAGTTTGGCTGAGGAAGGGATGATGGTGGGCAAGCAAGTACAGGTGCAATTACTGGTGTCGAGGAGGTGATGGGTTCATCTGAAACAAGGTGTCAAGCCCCCGATACCAAGCTCCAGTTCACTCGGTAGTACCGACCGAACAACCCTTGCCTTTTAGTCCCACACACCAGTGACAAGTCATCCCTCGCCAGTACATGGTCTCGGTCCGGTACATTTGGCTCATCATTTGGTTCACTTTCCTCATCCTGTCCCCTCTATCCTTTGTCATTCCTTCATTCCCCTTCTTTCCCTGTCCTTTCCCTTGCCTGTTTACCCTCAGGACATTCACTCTTTGTTGTCACTCGGCAGTGGCCCTATTGTTTTATGTTTTGGCCACTCCCATTGTTCTATTCTCACTCACTCTTTTGTCCGCGGCCATACTTCATTGTTCTATTATTGTCCACATTCTTTGTTCTATTCTTGATCATTGTGGACAATACCTCCACATGATTCTTCATACCTTATTGTTCTCCATTCCTTGTGCCACTCTGTTCCACATCTCACTTATTAGCCTATATAAGTAGCCAATGTATGTAGATGGTTCTTCGTTCTGGAAATCAACTAGGTTTACACCTTCTTGTCCTCCCTTCTCCTGTCCCAAGTCCTTTACCTGGGCCGACACCCTCGGCACTCTCCCGGGTATCCCTCTGTCCCAAATCAGTGGCACGCATGGGAAGTAGGGCGCAACGCACGAGCACGTTGAAGCCATGCCACTGCTTCTAGCCTGCAGGACTTGGCCTTTACCCATCCGACCCCTTCGGCTTTCCCAAGGCCTGTCAGTATGTCCGGAGCCTGACACAAGGAATGAACCAGATGATGTGGAGGCAAGTCCCTTGTATAATGAGTGCATTCTCTTTGAAGGTGTGTACAGGGCAGGGTCTATTTGCCAATCTTGTGCATGTTTCAGTGAAGATGATGTTGGTGAGTGGTCTATTGTAATATGGCTTGGACTGGATGTTGATGTAGATGCAACCAGGTGGCTTTCTGATGGGTTTGGGTCAAAGGCCCCAATGATAACTCGGACAGGACTTGATTGGGGTAGGGGAAACTCTCCTTTAGTTGATGTAGCCATGCTTGGCTTCATTTGGGTAGGTGAAATTGCATCACGATTAAATGGATATATGCCAGTGACACGAAATGCTGCTTTGACAGTTTCTTCATCAAAGGCCTGGTTATATGCCATTCCAAAAAGGTGAGTGAAGTCATTTTTGCCTACTGGTCTTTGATTATCCTCCTCAAAGTTGGTTATGACTCGTTTCCAGGTTTCCTTCATCTTTCCAAAGAAAACAACATTGAGACCCTGTAGAGCATGAGTGCAATGAGGTGGGTATCCAAGCATTATTATGTCATTTTCTCCAGCATAATCTAGAAATACTGCAGTGTAATGGGAGCTATGGCCATCAAGGATGAGAACACGTTTGCAGCCTCCAGCCTTCTCCTTTGTTTCTGGGTCAAAAAGCATAGTTAACCATTGAAAGGCAATGTTGCCATCTGTCCATCCATTTTCAGAATGTGCAATACTAACAAAGAGTTTAGTTTGCCTCCAGACTTTTTGAAAAAAAGCTTACTGTGCTTCGCAAACATTGTTATCATTCCAATTTTGCATCATCTTTTTTCCTTTGTAGATAATCATTGGCTTTGTTGTTGTTCCATCTGCACAAATAGTTATAATTACTGTAACATTTTCTTGATCTGCACCTCCTTGCTTATGTTGAGTCTTTGTTCCTCGGGCTCCTATCACCCTTTCTTTTCCTCCATATGCTGTTGGAAACCCACTTTCATCCATTCCATAGATATCCTCTGGCCGTATTCCTGATTTGACAACAAATTCCTCTACAATGTCGAACCATGATTTTACTGTACCAGGGTTCTGTCAAGCCCCCGATACCAAGCTCCGGTTCACTCGGTAGTACCGACCGAACAACCCTTGCCTTTTAGTCCCACACACCAGTGACAAGTCATCCCTCGCCGGTACATGGTCTCGGTCTGGTACATGGTCTCGGTCCGGTACATTCGGCTCATCATGTGGTTCACTTTCCTCATCCCATCCACCGCTATCCGTTGTCATTCTTTCACTCCCCTTCTTTCCCTGTCCTTCCCCTTTCCCGTTTACCCTCGGGACATTCACTCTTTGTTGTCACTTGGCAGTGGCCCTATTGTTTTATGTTCGGCCACTCCCATTGTTCTATTCTCACTCACTCTTTTGTCCTCGGCCATACTTTATTGTTCTATTATTGTCTACATTCCTTGTTCTATCCTTGATCATTGTGGACAATACCTCCACATGATTCTTCATACCTTATTGTTCTCCATTCCTTGTGCCACTCTGTTCCACATCTCACTTATTAGCCTATATAAGTAGCCAATGTATGTAGATGGTTCTTCGTTCTGGAAATCAACTAGGTTTATGCCTTCTTGTCCTCCCTTCTCCTGTCCCAAGTCCTTTACCTGGGCCAACATTCTCGGCACTCTCCCGGGTATCCCTCTGTCCCAAATCGGTGGCACACATGGGAAGTAGGGTGCAACGCACAAGCACGTTGAAGCCATGCCACTACTTCTAGCCTGCAGGACTTGGCCTTTACCCGTCTGACCCCTTCGGCTTTCCCGAGGCCTGTCAGTATGTCCGGTGCCTGACAGGTTCAATGATTTAGCTCGCTGTGTGTCAAGAGGTTTGCTCCAGTATATTTGCAACTCCTCATGATGACGCCCAAGAAAATTAAAGATCCACTTCTTTCCAACTTTGGTGCAGGAGGGACCTTCTTTGGTTTCGAGGATTGCATTTGCTGACTGCTCAATTTGTCTGTGAGTTAGGGGAAACCCATGACTGGCTGATACTGTGATAAATGTGACAAGAGTTTTTTCCTCTTGAACTGTAAGCCACTGTTTTGTAGAATTGAACTTGAGCATTGATGATCCTTTATCATTGATGCATCTACTGAGAGTATTAAATTCCACTCCAAATTCGTGAGCAACTTCTCGCAATGATTTCTTTGTTGAATAACCTGCCTGCCCCTCTTTGTACACTTTAACTGCATCAGAAAGCCTTTTCTCATTAGCATGGTGCCTCTTATGATTCTTGACATTCTCTGATAGACTCCTGCTTGGCATTGTACTTCTTTTCACGTGAAGTTTACGCGTTGTTTGATGATGAGAAGAGATGGGAACGCGCTTATGTATTATTAAATGTCGCGTGTCACGCTTTGGTAGCCCCAATATCTTTGTGGTCAGATTAAGGTCAATTTAGGTCAAATCCCACTCGGAGTTTTTGTAATTAGCAATAGGAGATGCTTAGCTTCCTTAATGTGAACACTCTATGACAAAATCTCTCAGAAAATTTGAGCAATCACTGATTTAAGATTGTATGTTATCAAAATTGAGTAAATTTAAATGAAAAAAAAATCCTCCTGAATGCAATTCTTCTCCCTCCCTTGTGTGGTTTGGCTTAGATGTTGCTAATATATAGTAGATTCTATGTGCAAAATTCTGTATTACTGGAATGAGAATTGACCTTGGAAAATCAATTTGTATCAAGGAGGTCTACTATACTGTATAAGTAGTGAACGCATGTACATAGTTCCTCAGTCTGAGTATCAACTAGGTTTATGCCTTCCTGCTCTCCTTCCTTCTGTCTAAAGTCCTTTACTCAGGCCAATACTCTCGGCACTCTCCTGAGAATCTCTTCTGTTCCAAATCAGTGGCATGCACAGAAAGTAGGGCAAAATGCACGAGTACATTGAAGCCACACTACTCTAACTGTCCTGCAGGACTTGGCTGCTTCCTGAAAGTATTGTGAAGTTGGGCACTACTAATACAGTGCTCAGAACGCACATTGTCAGCATTATCAATATCTGACAATTTGGTTCACTCCCCTCATCCCATCCCCTCTATTCTTTGTTATTCTTTCATTCTCCATCCTTCCCTTCACCCATTTCCCCTCAGGACATTCAGTCACAGCTCTACTGTTTTATATTTGGCCACTTTCTATTGTTCTATTTTCATTCACACTCCCATTATTTTATCTTGGTCATATTACATTGTTCTATTCTCATTTACATTCCTTATTCTATTCTTGATCATTGTAGACAATACCCCCACATGTTCTTCATACCTTATTGTTCTCCATTCCTTATGCTACCCTGATTCCATGTCTTGCTTCTTAACACCTATGAGTAGTGAATGTATGTAGATAGTTCTTCACTCTGAATATCAACTAGGTTTATACCTTCTTGCCCTCTTGTCAAGTCTACAATACCGAGCTCTGGTTTACTTGGCAGTACCGACCAAATGACCCTTACCATTTAAATCCCACACACCAGCGATAAGTCATTTCTCACTAGTATGTGGTCTCAGCTCGGTACATTTGGCACATCATCTGGTTCACTCCTCTCATTCCATCCCTGCTATCCTTTACTATTCTCTCATTTCCCATCCCTTCCCTTGCCTGTTTCCTTTTGGGCCATTTATTATTCATTTATTATTTGGTCACAGCCCTATTGTTTTATGTTTGGCCAACTTTCCATTGTTCTATTCTCACCCAATCTCCCATTATTCTATTCTTGGCCATATCTCATTATTCTACCCTTGCCTACATTCCTTATTCTATCCTTGCCTACATTCCTTATTCTATTCTTGATCATTGTGGACAATACCTCCACATGATTCCTCATACTTATTGTTCTCCATTCCTTATGCCACCCTGTTCCACATCTCACTTCTTAACCTATATAAGTAGCAAATGTATGTAGATAGTTCCTCACTCTGAATATCAACTTGGTTTATATCTTCTTGTTCCCCCCTTCTCCTATTTAAAGTCCCTTACTTGGGCCAACACTCTCAGCACTCTCCTGGGTCTTTCTTCTGTCTAAATTAGTGGCATGCATGGAGAAGCAGGGCACAATGCATGAGTATGTTGAAGCCTAGCCACCCCAATTGGTCTGCAGGACTTGGCTGATTCCTGTCTGTATTATCAGCTTTACCAATACCTAACACCTCCCTTCTTCTGTCTAAAGTCCTTTACTTGGGCTGACACTCTTGGCACTCTCCCGAGTGTCTCATCTGTTCCAAATCAGTGGCATGCATGAAAAGTAGGGCACAACACACAAGTACATTGAAGCCAAGCCACTCCAACCGGCCTGCAGGACTTGGCCATTTGCCGCCAGCATCATGAAGTCAGTATTATTACTATAGTACTCAGCCCATGCATCATTGGCAGTACCAGTGCCTGACAAGTACTAGGCACTGTCAAGTACATGACCAAGTGTCTGGTAATTTGGCAGTGCCAACCGAGTAAATCGGACTATGTCCACACCCAAGTGTCCAAGCCACATGCAAGTAACTTGGTACACTGGTCTTGGCCCGGCACATCTGCCCTCCACATTCCCATCCCCATCCTTTGTCCACTCTTCCTCATTCCACCAACCATTAAACCTACCCTGTCTGTTCCTTATCCCTTGACCTGCCTTACTTCGGGACATTCTGTCCTTGTGATATCCTCGGCCATTGCCCCATTGTTTTATAGATGGTCACTCCCTATTAGGGAATGGCATGGGTCACCCACGGGTCAAATGTGGGTGACCCACACCCGACCCATGGGAAACCCAAACCCATCAACCCATGGGTTTTTTCCCATGGGTCGACAGGTGTCGGGTGCATGCCGCACCCGTACGCATGCGGCACGTGCGCATACGGCAGGTACGGTGGGTACGGCGGGTACGGCACATATGGCGGGTATGGTGCGCACGGCGGGTACGGCGCATACGGCATGCGTGTGTCATCCGTGTGCACGTGCGGGACATGCGTGTTGTACGCGCCTGCGGTACAGCGCATACAGCGTGTGCAGCACATGTGTGTCATATGCGTGCGCATACAGTGCATATGTCGTGTGCGGCGCATGCACCTCCCGTGCATCGTGTCATCCGTGTGGGCCTGCGGCACGTGCGTGTCGTACGCGCACGCGTGACACCGTGGGTTGGGCCAGGTCACGGGTGCTCTCGGCCTGACCTGCACCCGCACCCAAGGACACCTGACCCGGTGACCCGTGCGGGTTGGCCCAACCCGTGCCATTCCCTACTCCCTATCGTCCTATCCCTGGCCACATTCCTATTATTCTATCTTTTATTGTTCTATTCCCGTTTGCATTCCTTCATTCTAATTTTACTCATTGTGGACAATACCCACATGCTCTGTATATCTTATTGTCCCACATTCCTTATTCCACGTGTCGCTTCTTAAACCTATATAAGTAGGGCATGCATGTACATATTTCCTCATTCTGGGTATCAACTAGGCTTAGGCCCCTTACCTTCTCCTCCCTCTGTAAAGTCCTCTACTTGGGCCAGCACCTTTGGCACTCCCCGAGTATCCCCTCTATCCCAAATCAGTAGCATGCATGGCAAGTAGGGCGCAACACACAAGTACGTTGAAGCCAAAGCCACCCCGACTGGCCTGCAGGACTTGGCCATTACACGCTCAACCTCTTGGCATTCCCAAAGCTTGACAGGCACATATATGCACCTCCCAAGGGCAGTCTGATGAATGTGGATGTTACTTATGAGTGTCAAAGTACAATTCCTCAAGCCTTGGTTTACTTGGTGATACTAGCCAAATGTCTACCATATAATTCCATGTAAAAGTGATCTTAAACCAAAACATTCACAAGTCACCTAGTATGTCAGTCTTGGCTCAGTACACTCATTACATCCATTTGGTTCATCATGCTTCTTATTTCTTTTCATTTCACTTATTCTTTATGTTAATCTCACTTTGCTTCAGTATGCTTCAGTTGTGCATGGTCACACATGACCATTCTCCATGTCTCATCTCCATGTCTCTTTATTTTACTTACATTTCTTATGCTACCCTGTTCCATATTATGATTATTCAACCCCATATCTCTTGACTATAAAAATAATCTATCATTTTGTATGTATTCTTTGTTCTAAATATCAACTAAGCTACACATACATCTACTGTACTTTCACTCTAAGTTCTCATCCACTGTTAAGAATGCAAGTGGCGAGAGCCATAATGCGTAAAGCTCAGTGAGGTTGAAACTTGTCAAGTACACATACCGAGACCCGTTTATTCAGCAGTGCCGACCGAGCGACCATCCTATATCCATGACCAAGTGTCCACACTGCATGCATGATGCTTGGTATGCCGGTCTCGGCTCAGCACGTCCACCATCCACAACTCCTTGTCCTCACCCTTCGGTCTGTCTCACCTTGGGACCTCCTATCCTTGTATTATCCTCGGTCACAACTCCATTGTTTAATACTCGGCCACTCCCTATTGTCCTATCCTTGGCCACGTCTCTATTATCTTATCCCTTATTGTTTTATCCCCGTTTTGCATCCCTTCATTCTAATTTTATTCATTGTGGACAATAACCACATGCTCTGCATACCTTGTTGTCTCACATTCCTTATTCCACATGTCGCTTCTTAACCTATATAAGTAGGGCATGCATGTACATATTTCCCCATTCTGGGTATCGACTAGGTTTAGGCCCTTCTACCTTCTTCCCCTCTGTAAAGTCCTCGACTCAGGCTGGCATCACCAGCATCCTCCCAAGTACCTGCCTGTTGTAAAACCAGTGGCACTCACAGCAAGTAGGGCGCAATGCATGAGTATGTTGAAGCCAATGCCACTACTCTTGGCCTGCAGGACTTGGCCATAGTCCGCCCGATCCTTCAACAGCACCCCTCGGCAGTACCGAAGTCCGTCAGTACACGAAGCTTGACAAAACTTCACAGAGGTTCAGGGTAGGGCTTGGCTTCAGCTTATGTGCTGTGCCTTCCAAATCTCATCCTATCCCTAACTTTGGAGAGAGGTTCAGAGTGGAGCAAGGTTGTAGAAACCATTCAATGAAAGCTCGGAGAGTGAGCAAGGTTTGCCTGGTTGAATTCTAAGTTGATTATCAGACTACCAAACTTCTACTTTACATGCATGTTTTATACTAGTAAGTATTTTGAATTTCAATAATCTTTAATGATTGAGAACAAGGGGTGTTAGAAAATAATTTTTAAGATGATTTCAGAAGAAAGGATTGTGGGACAATGCCAGACTCATGAGTGGAGAGGATAAAAGCTAATTCTTATTCTTACAATTATTGCTATGCTATTATACATGAGAAAGTGCAAATACAAGGAAAAAGTTTTTATGCATGCGAGCATCATACATTATGTGTGTGAGTGAGATGAGAATGCGTGAGTAATGAGAGTCACACGCATAAGTGACAATAGTCACACATGACGAGTGCACACAATAGAAGTAACAGAAAATGAGAAAAATAAAGAAAGTTGATCACCATATATTTCCAACACAACCCATACCAATTAATCCCACACACCAGTGACAAGTCGTTCCTCACTAGCACGTGGTCTCAGCCTGGAACATTCAGCACATTATTTGGTTCACTTCCCTCATCCCCCCCCTCTATTCCTTATTACTCTTTCATTCCCCATCCTTTTCCTTATCCATTTCCCTTTGGGACATTTGCTATTAGGGAATGGCATGGGTCACCCAGTGACCTGCACCCGACCCATGGGAAACCCGAACCCATCAACCCATGGGTTTTTTCCCATGGGTCGACGGGTGTTGGGTGCGCACCGCACCCGCACCTGCTGATGCAAACGTGCCATACACACACACAATGTACGACACGAACCCACCATATGCACATGCAACGTATGACAGGAATGCGCCATATACGCACACAATGTATGACATGAATGCACCATACAACACGAACATGCTGTACGACACGAACATGCTGTATGACACGAACATGCCATACAACATGAATGTGCCATACAACACAAATGTGCCATATGCACACGTGACATATGGCACATTGGTATCGGCGTGTGCGCAGACAGCACGTTGGTATCAGTGCATTGGTGTCAGTGCATTGGTATCAGCATGTGCGCATATGGCACATTCATGTCGGTGTGTTTGTGTCGGCACATGCATGTCATATGCATGTGCATATGGCGCGGTCGTGTCATACTCATGCATGTGCACATGTACATAGTTGAGGTGGTGGGTTGGGCTGGGTCATGGGTGCTCTCGGCTTGACCCACACCCAAACCCAGGGGCACCCGACCTGGTGACCCGTGCGGGTTAGCCTAACCCATGCTATTCCCTATTTGCTATTCACTTACTATTTGGTCACGGCCCTATTGTATTATGTTTGGCCAATTTTCCATTGTTCTATTTTCACCCACTCTCCCATTATTCTATTCTCAACCATATCTCATTATTCTATTCTTGTTTACATTCCTTATTCTATTTTTGATCATTGTGGACAATACCTCCACATGCTCTGCATACCTTATTGTTCTCCATTCCTTATGCCTCCCTGTTCCACATCTCACTTCTTAACCTATATAAGTAGCAAATGTATGTAGATAGTTCTTCACTCTGAATACCGACTTGGTTTACATCCTCTGGTCTTCCCTTCCCCCTTCTGAAGTCCCTTACTTGGGCCAACACTCTCAGCACTCTCCCGAGTCTTCCTTCTGTCCAAATTAGTGGCCTGCATGGAAAAGCAGGGTGCAATGCATGAGTACTTTGAAGCCAAGCCACCTTGATTGGTCTGCAGGACTTGGCCGATTCCCATCAGCACTATCGCCATTACCAATACCTAACAGTGACCATCCTTCAAGTTGCACCACAAATTATTAAGTGCCAAACTATTCTTCTTCCTTGAGTTTTCCTGCATTTGCTGCAGGAATTATACTTCTTATTGAATATAATAATACCCTCTGGCTCTTAATTCTAGTCACTATACACCTATGTATACACCACAGTACCATACTGCATACGCCTGTAGAAAAATACTTCCCTTTCTTATCGCAACTACATGTTTGGTATTCATGATACATTTCATCCCCTTTGAACGCGAATAAAGCGCAGAGGGCTCTGTATCTCGATGTATTAACCGGTGATATTTCATCGATCAGAAAGGCCAGGCAGATTCCAAATCCTCGATTCAGGATCATTTAACTGACATTGCAGATTTTATCATGCCTATAACATACGCCATTCTTGTTGTCCCTGTAAAAGTCATCTTCTGCTCATATCTTCCTAAAAGATTGAAAGTGTTCGTCCAAATGGGAGGAGACTTTTACCCATAACGGTTAAGACGAGTATAGGGTGACGCCCACAGTAGTGGGGTAAAGTTGAAACTTAATGGCACACACTGGATCGTTATGTCAAAACAACATGATATTGCTGTGCAATGGAGCTACCTCAGAAGAATTTTAGGCAATAACACAACTCATATCCTGTGGTTAATTGGAACTATACGTTAACCTAATGGCAGACAGTGACCTTACCATAACTGAGAGTCCGTGGGAGTGGTTGGTGCACAGGCCTCTCCGCTTCCTTTTGGTTATGGGGCTTGACATGCCTTCGGCTTCACTGCCATTGCCTGTCTATCCTGTATACGTCCTCGTCTACACTTCGAATAATGCAGCGAGAATTCAAAGGCACGTTGTATGAAAGTCTATGGACTCGGGGGGATTCGGACGTAGGACCATGGACATGCCGGCAAAAACGAAGTTCACTGAACCGGAACGCTCTGCTGAAAAGTCTATATCCTGGAACAACATGGGCGTAAAGTAGAGTTCACAAGAGAACTCAGAATCGTTGAGAGTCCCGTTCAGTGATATACAATCGGTATGGAATGAGATCAAATAGCCAAGTGAAAAAAAAAAAACTGACTCCTCTTTCATGCTGACTTGAGTTCTGTTTCGTAGATTCTGAATAACTGTGTAAGCGTGGCATCCACATGAGGCGATGTGCCGGAGAGAAGTGTACTGTTCTCACCCAGTACCTAGTTTTGAACTTGAACCAGGGCGTTTCAATAGGATACTGCACCGCGTTCGTGGGGTCTTAGTGCGTTTTGCTCTGCAAGATTGAGAGGTACAACACACGGCCTGACATTAATCACTGATGAAACTCGTACAATACTGGCAGTCGTATCATATTCCAGTAACACACATACCGGCGTTACAATCTCCTCTGTTTTGCAATTCCACTTGGCATCGCCGGTGTCGTCCCTACTGCGTCTACTTCTAGAAAAAAAAAAAAAGAACCGTCAGCGCACGTGGGAGATGAATGATGAATGCTAATATCTCCAAGGAAACGTGCAGAACCTCATCTTACAAACCGAAATGACAATTCGATCCAAACTT
>QLPI01008391.1:0-11597 GCA_003314275.1 Chroogomphus rutilus
GTTGCTTGGTTTTTGTATATAAAGGCCTCTGGCTTACCTCTGTAATAACAAGTTCACAAGTTAAAGCCCCAAGTCAAGTCAAGTCTACAAGTCTAAGTCAAGACTAGTCTAGAAACATCTAGACTATTGTATTCAAGTCCCAAAGTCAAAGTCCAAGTCTTAGTCAGTGTGACGCATTCGCGTCTCATCAAGGTCATGTCCCTGTCACATCACACCATATTTCGTTCACTATCTATTTTCGTTCATACATTGCCGAGTCACAGAACCTATAGCTGTGCCGAACGACTGCGCTAGATCCCGCCAGAGAAAAGGACCGGTGCATGCAGGCTTTTAGGTATTAATTACCTAGAGCAACTCTACACCGATGCGCAGGACCATCACGTACCTCACTCCCTTGTTTTCTCCTTTATATTGACCCCTTGTACTCCCTTTCTCCTTGTTTTATGACCGGCAAAGATAGTACAAGGATAGTCGCATGTATATAGTCTCCCAGTCGACTAGACTGTTCGCTAGTACGAATATCAACTTAGTCCACCACCCAGTTTCCGATTCATTTCCGGTAAACTTCCATCTCCTCTCCGAAATTAGGGACAGACGATCGAGGAGGGCGCAACACATAAGTTAAAGCCAAGTCCCTTCGACCTCGAACACTACAGTGACCGGATTGAACCAATCCACAACCAACCCTAAGCTCCCGGTGCTTCCGTCTCCGTCCATAGTCCGTCCGACTTCTGTCTTCAGTCCTCGGCCCCATTGCGGATCTCCAAACCGACCCGGATAGCCCTTTCGGGAGTACTAGCTAAGCGCCTGACATGCAGACTTAACACACAGCCCTATTGTTTTATCTTCAGCCATTCTCTATTGTTCTATTCTCACCCACTCCCTCATTATTTTATTCTCAGCCATATTTCATTATTCTATTCTCACCTACATTTCTTATTCTATTCTTGATCTCTGTTGGCAATGCCTCCACATGATTCTTCATACCTTATTGTTCTCCATTCCTTACACCACCCTGTTCCACATCTTGCTTCTTAACCTATATAAGTAGTGGATGTATGTAGATAATTCCTTACTCTGAATATCAACTTGGTTCACACCCCCTTGTCCACCCTTCTCCTGTCTAAAGTCCCTCACTCAAGCTGACACTCTTGGCACCTTCACAGGCCTCTCTTCTGTCCAAATCAGTGGCATGCATGGAACAGCAGGATACAATGCACAAGCACATTGAAGCCTAGCCACCCCAAACAGTCTACAGGACTTGACTGACTCCTCAGCTTTACCAAGTCATAACAAAAGCCTCTAACTACACTTACAGATTATGCCTCTGACAGGGAATTGCCAACTTCTGCAACTACTCCTGAATTAGGGAATCTTTTTTACAACTGCACCATGGGTGGAATGAGTTTTGGTTTGGAGGGAGAAGAGACTCAGAGTGAATGATGCTCTGAAGCAGACATTTATGAATATGAGGACTCAGAAGAGGATCTAGATTCAGAATGGGACAGGGATGGTCTTCAAGAAAGGCTCTTTGATTTCACTGTCAACCAGGGAGATGACTTAAAGGATGAAGATTGGGTGCCACCTCAGTTGAGGGAAAAAAAGTGGTGAGAAGGCAATGGTATGTTCACTTTGAACCCTGATTGTAAATAAAAAAATTTACCATCAATTATCAGGTGTGGCCAAATAAGTACAAGAAGGCCCAGACACATGAGCAAGTCCAGTCACCCAAAATGTCAGTATAAGAAAGCAAATGCAAATCGGAAATCCCTTGATGCATTTGGGTTTTTGGCTATGCCTGGACCTAGCTGTCAGCAATGATCCCCTTTGATTGAAATTGTCAAAGTGCTATCTAAGCCTGAGTTGATATCACTATATTTGGATACAAATTTACCTAAAGAGATGCAACATGACATCAATGCTGACATTACCAACACTCAAATCTGACAAGAAAGTGTTGAGGTCAGAATTCTACCTGCCAGTGAATAGGATTCAGAATTGGGCCTATTGTTGTGACCCGTGCCCCTCAAATGAACCCATTACATTTCTGTAACTGCCTGTACCTTTTCTGGGGATTTTCCAACCGTGATTATCAGGAATGGTCCACTGACTGCCTTTCCGCAATTCAATCTCAACAACCCAAGATTCTGCAATCCTGATTTCCCATAATTCTGTAACCAAGGTTCTACCCTCATAGTAGGCATCTGTTAGGGAATAGGGGATCATCCCTTGAAGTCTGGACACTTTTCAACTGGTTCTATGTGTAGGAGTCCAAACCTCTCCTCCAAGGAATAATCCAACTTAAAATCAGTCTCATCTGGACTACCAAAAAATATTATACTATTTGGCTGGCCATTTAAGAGTGAATTACCTTCAAGTAATTAACTCTTAAATCATCAAGCTCTTCAAGCCCTAGGAAAACCTCCAAAAACACTTAATTTTTTTGCTTATTTCTATCTGGACCCACAAGGACCCACATCCAGGTGCCAAATAATCACACATGGAAAATGGTGCCAAACTGCTAGCTCAAGCTCTCAAGAATCAATTGTACAACAAATTCCTGGGTTTACATAATAACTATTACATATAAGGTCAGCCCAGAAGCACGACTCACATACTATTAATATTTTGTGACTTGACCAGTCACGAGACTACCAGTCATGGGATTCTCCTTCATTCGAGAGTGTAAGGGCCTTTGCGGCCTTGTTTGGATTCCAAGAATCCTATGGACCATCACCAATGGATATCTCTACTACCACATCAGTCCAGTGTCTCCATAATCACCTTGATGCATTACAGCCCCTCCTGTCTTTCCTCTCAGCACGAGAACTCCAGATCATTGTACGCTCACGATTGATTGAGAGCAGCAGGGAGAGTTTAGTTGCCGTGCAGGGGTTCATAGAGGTTCTGCATGACTCATTAGTGACTACAGGGTGACTCGTAGCTTCCACAGGCTTCCAGGACTTTCCATTCCTTTCTACACCCTTCTACTAATTTCAGGAAATTCTTTCCTTATTGGGGAGTTATATAATCAGCTCAGAATTAGTATATATAGACTAGTTCTGTAGTGTAAAAAGTAACTTTTAATCAATCTTAGTCTTATCTATAATCTACCGGATTATCTAGTGCAGCTAGCACTCTTATATAAGTTGGTCCAAAGACCACTTAGGTACATTGGTCCAAAGACCAGTTGCCACCCTTTCCATCAAGAGGTCCAAAGACCAATTGGCAAACAAGAGATTCATTCCAAAGAGTGAAGCTCACCCTTTTACTGAAGTGGAAGGTTCTTGGCTATAACAGAAAAGGTATGCAAAAACATAGTAGACCCATGTCAATAGATGTCAACACAATCAAGTGGTGTTATGCCATACCCCTTACATGCCAATAATTCAGCAAGTCTGGTCACTTCACCCAAGAATGCCCCCAGGCATACAATGTCTGCTTTATAACATCTGAGAAGCATGAAGAGCTAAAGGAGTACTGGATGGTCACTGCTGATGTTTGGGAGAGGACTGAGACCAAAGGGAATGAGTAGGTAAAGCCCAAGGATTTTTCCCAAGGTAGCAAGTGAAGGATGTGCCCTCACTGCCTTTGTTTAATCATTTGCTGCTTTATCTATAGACTCTGATACAGAGAATACAACTCAGTACTCAGACAATGAACCCCTGGCTACAAACAATGAAGACACACCCTCAGCAAGTCTACTGAAATCACCCCTAGGCTGAAATGCCAGGAATGGGCCCTCCCAAAACAATACATAGTAGTGTCCTCCCCCTCTCTGAGCTCACTAAACCTGTCAATCCTCAGTAATGCCGAAGGTACAGTCATGAACAGGCCAAGTCATGCAGGCCAGTTGTAGTGGCTTGGCTTCAACCTGCTCATGCATTGCGCCCTGCTTCCTGTGTGTGCTACTGATTTGAGGATGTGTCAAGCTTCAGTAATGCTGACAATGTAGGCAGGGAGCGGCCAAGTCCTGCAGGCCAAAAGTAGTGGGTTTGGCTTCAATGTACTTGTGCATTGCACCCTACTTTCCGTGTGTGCCACCAATTTGGGACAGAGGGGTTACTCAGAGAGTGCCAAAGGTGCCAGCCTGAGTAGAGGACTTTACAGAGAAAAGAGAAGGTAAGGGGCCTAAGCCTAGTCGATACCCAGAATGAGGGAGTATGTACATGCATGTCCTACTTATATAGGTCAAGAAGTGACATGTGGAATAAGGAATGTGGGACAATAAGGTATGCAGAGCATGTGGGTGTATGGGAATGAGGAATTCTCTAGTAGATATGAAGGGCTATCAGACCAGGATCAGTACAAAGGATTCCAAACCTCTCTCACTCAGACAATAACTCAACAAATCAGTCTTGAATTGACTACCAAAAATATATATAATAATTTTGGCTGGCCATTTAAGAGTGAATTACTCAAAGTAGACTGAGGGCCACAATGCCAATGGTACTGGTGCTCTGGGGAGTGTGGGTGCAGCCTGCTTAGTCAGGGATTCTCTGATTTTTCGAGTAGCCTGTGATGGAGAGGCATGTGAGGTTATGAGTTGGGGCCTGTCATGCACCAAAAATGCCAATGCTGCATAGGCCAAGTACTAATGAAAAAGTACTAACTTCATAATGATTAGAGTGGCTTGGCTTTAACATACTTGTGCATCACCCTACTTTCCATATGTGCCACTAATTTCAGAGGGGAGAGGAACTCAGGAGGGTGCCAAGAGTAGGGAATGGCATGGTTTAGGTGAACCTGCACAGGTCACCAGGTCAGGTGTCCTTGGGTACAGGTGTGGGTCAAGCCAAGAGCACCTGCAACCTTGTCCAACCTGCAGTGTCACACATGCACATATGACATGCATGCGCCACACATGCACACAACACACATGTGCTATATGCACTGTACATGCTGTATGTACCATATGTATCATATGTACTGTATGTGCTGTATGTGCCGTACATGCCACACGCATGTAGGTGTAGCATGCACCCAACACCCATCAACCCATGGGATAAAACCCATGGGTTGACGGGTTTGGATTTCCCATGGGTTGGGTGCAGGTCACCCACATTTGACCCATGGGTGACCTGTGCCGTTCCCTAGCCAAGAGTGTCAGCCCCAGTAGGGACTTCAGACAGGAGGATAAGGGAAGGCAAGAGAAGAGGCATATGCCAAGTCAATATTCAGAATGGAGAATTATCTACATCCACATGCTACTTATATAGGTTAAGAACTGGATGTGGAACAGGGTAGGATAAGGTATGAATAAGGGATAAGGTATGGAAAGCATGTGATAGCATTGTCCACAATGCTCAAAAATAGAACAATGGATACAAATGAAAATAGGACAATAAAATATGGCTGAGTATAAAACAATAAGAGCATGACCAAAAATAAGACAATAGAATGTGACCAAATATAAAACAATAGGGTCATGACTGAGAATAAAACAATAGGAATGTCACTATGGTTGGCATCAGTATAGATCTAGGATAGCTCATTTCTGACATCACTTGGGCTATTTACTAACTTGTGGTCCATTCTCTCTTTTAGATACTATAAGAGGTGTTTGATGGCAATCCAGTGCTATGGGCCTGGATTGTGGTTGAACCACCCTAATAATACCCCTACTGCATATGCAATGTCAGGGTGAGTTGTAGTTATAAGGTACATGAGGGAGCCAATGTGACCAGATAGGGAACATTTCGCATTTCCTTGAGTTCATTTTTGGTTTTGGAACATATGGATGTCAGATGTGAATGATGTTCTGGGGTCCATGAGTGTAGATATATCAAGTACATGTACTGAGTATCCAGTACCTTGGCAGTGCCAACCGAATGATCAGTCTAATTCCATGCACAAGTGACCAAACCACATACAAGTCACTTGGTATGTTGGTCTCAGCTTGGCACATTTACCATTCACAGTTCTTGACTTTCTGGGAAATAGACTGCATCTCCTATCGCATATGACTGAGTGTAGATTGGATGGGATCGTCTTCTGAATGAGAAATGTGCTGGTGGGGGTACGCGAAGATAATGATATGTTAATGGTTCTGCCTGGATGCGTGTGTCCTGGGTGTTGTAGCGTTGCATGGGAATGAGCTCTGAAGAAGACATGATGACTAATTGGGAGTCTGAAGATTGGCGTGCTGAATAGAATGGTTGGCTGTGTGATGTGGCGACAGTGAAGGTAATATGGGATGAGCGCCGACGGAGTCTGATTTGGAACATGGTTGAGATCGGTCGCTCTACTGTCATTCACCCTTTTCTTGAAAATTTGACTGTCCCCAGTCAACTCTACTCTTCATCAGGATCTTCTTCTTCTTCAGATACATTGGAATCTTGGTCCAAGGTAAGCTCATGAGGTGGTAATGGATTTCCATCTCGAGAATGATAGGGAAGAAGTCGAAATGCTGCAACTCCTCTTCATGACTGTGTTCCATCGAGTTCCTTGAGAACATAGGATCCACCCTTGGTGCATCGAACAACTTCAAATGGTCCAAGATAACGAGGCTTTGTCTTCTGGTCTAACTCTTTCTCCACTCTAGAATTCCACACTAACACAAGGTCTCCTGCCTGGTATTCTCCATGCCATAACCTTCTCTGAAATTGTCTCTCAAATTCGAGTTTGCTTTTGAGCCGTGATCGATAGAGTGTCTGTGAAGCTTGTTCAATGTCTTCATCATGTTTGGCAAGTTGTCGTATTCGTAATGCGATGAGCTCTGCTGTTGAAAGATTCTTCCGAAAGCCTGAGACAAGATAGGTGGCTTCAAAGAGATCGAGGGGAAGAATGGGATCGACTCCATAAAGAAGATAGTAGGGAGAGAATCCTGTTGCCTTTCTGACTGTAACACGATCAGCAAAGAATGCATGATGAACTAGATCTGGCCATTGAGAAACATTTCCTTCGCATGCCTTGATCAGGGCTTCACGAATCGTAAAATGTCCTCTTTCTACAACTCCATTGGCTTGTGAATTATAGGGAGAGATTCGAATATGAGGGATTCCATGACAACGAAGGAGTTCAGAGGTTGCTCCTTTGACTTCTGAGCCATTGTCTGTGACAATCTCTGCAATACTGCCATAGCGACAAATAAGTTCTTCAAAGATAAACTGTGATACTGCACGTGCTGATGCTTTCTTGAGTTTGCATCCTTCTGCTGCTCCTGAAAGGTCATCTCATGCTGCAACTATGTAGTGGTATCCTTGAGCTTTTGGCATAACCATGAGTCGATGTAGACTTTGGAAAATAATGTGGCTGGTGTAGAAATCGTGGGGGGAATGTGGACTTTGTAGGTTGAGCGAACTTGACATTGGTGACATGAACGAACATATTTGATAACATCATTGTAATAGGAGGGCCACCAAAATTGAATTGATATGGTCTTGGCTGTAGAATACACTCCTCGATGTCCTAGATTGTCATGTGAATGTCGAAGAATTTGAGTGCGTAAACTGGGATCCAGTATGACTTGTAATGGTCGAGATGGGGTACGCTTCCACATCTTGCCTTCTTGGAGAAAATAGTATCGAGCTTTGTTTAGGAAAGATTTCTGAAGACTTGGCTTTGAGAATGATGGAATTTCGAGGTCAGAGAGGAAAGTGAACATCTGATGAAGGAAAACTTCTTGAATCGACAAATCTCCAACTTGGGGAATCTTTTTCCACCCTTTTCTTGAGAATGATTCGATTGAAGGGTTTATTCGATCTGAAAAGTTGAGATAAACTTTGTCGAACCAATCGTCTTCCATATCTTGTTCAACATCTGTGTCTTCATTGGCTGGGGGCCGTCGAGATAATGCATCTGGACCAATATGCTGAGATCCTGGAATGTGGATGAGTTTAAAGTTGAATAACAGAATGCCTGCAATCCAACGATTGAGTGTAGCATTTGGCTGAAGATCGGGATGATTTATCATGTCTTTGATGTATTTGGCATCGACCTCAATGTATAGGTTCTTGACACCAGAAAGATGAAAACGACTTTGGCGTAGTGCGCGATAGAGTCCAAAGAGTTCGAGTTTGGATTGACTGTATCTTGACTCTCGAGCGTTGATAGGGATGGAACCAAAACAAACTGGGTGTCTCTTTCCTTTGTCATCAATATGTGAAATGATATATCCGATGGCAATATTTGATGTATCAACTGAAAGAATAACGGGTCTTCCCGATTTGTAGTCGATTGGTAATAGAGCTGGTGAATTGCAAATGGCTTGTTTGAGATAATCCATGGATTCTTGTTGTTGATCTGTCCAAATATAGGGAATATCTTTTCTGAGAAGTTGGTTAAGTGGTCGTGCAACTTTGGAATAATTTTCAATCCATATACGCATCGTGCCAGCTAATCCAAGAAATCCTCTGAGTTGAGATACATTCTGAGGAATTGGCCATTTGAGAATCTTGGAAATTCGAGAGTTATCTGGGAGTCATCCTTCATAATTGACTCTTTGACCAACAATGGTGATTTCTGGTCTGGCAACTTGTGATTTTCTTGGTGAAATTGTTGCACCTGCATGAGCGAGACGATGTAAAACTCGGTTAACTACAACAGCATGTTCCCAAACAAATCGTCGTATGCCAGGATTTTCTGGAATTGTTTCATATGATCCATCTGGCTTTTCATATCGAGTGGGAGGTACTTTGATTCCGATATCGTCCATCATGACATTGGCATTGTGGGGAATTTCGTATTGGAGGATGAATGTGGTACAATTCTGGAATTCGGCAACTGCATTGGTGTAACCCATTGGCAGTGAGCAATAACGAAAGAGGCCTAGAGGTGTTTGGAATGATGTAAGATCTCGACTTTTGGGATGAATGATGCGAGCATCATATCCCCATAAAAGATCAAAACCTGAATAAATGGAATGTGCTGCGAATGGTTCCACAAAGGGATCGAGACTTGGAGGAATTCCAGCATCTTTGATTGAATAACTGTTTAAAGTTCGAAGGTCAATAACAATTCTGAGTGTGGCATTGACTCAAGGGACACAAAAGATAGATGATCGATATGAAGCTTGACTTGGTTCAAAGACTCCTGTGTCGATTTTTGTCTGGATAAGTTTGTACACTTCATCGATATGAGCTGGGGGAATAGGAATCTGAGGATCTTGCCAAGGGACATGTTTGATGACTGGCATAATATAGTCAGAGAAGTAGTCACGACTGAGGGTTCCTCTTTCTGAATCTGCAAAGGCTAAAACCTTCGGGTTGTTGGTAAACACCATGATAAATAACTTTTCTTCTTCGGCTGATAGAAATCCATCTTCATTGATCTTGAGAATCTTGAGTTGATCATAGGTAATCTTTTCTGTTGGTACAAATTCTGGGGGATTTGGAGATAGAGGTCGAAGGGATAAAAGTGGATCTTCAGGAAAGTGATGAATAACACGAGCATCTTCTGGAAATGTAGCTGGGATTGGGCGAATTCTTTGATTTACTGGTCTGTAACATCTTCTGTTGGTAAAGGAATAAGGGGTATTTTCGACTTGAGGGTCGTCTGAAGGTGGAGAGAATTGTTTGATAATTAAAGAGTGATGTATAGGGGTATCGGTTGTTAGTTTAGTGTCATCCCGGACGGTTTCTTGATCTGCTAAGTCCTCTGTTTCTCCTGGTCTTCTTCTTCCATGTTGAGTGTCATGTTGGCTATCATCATGTCGGGAGATGGAGGGCTTTTTCCAAAAAAATGAGCTGAATTGAAGAAGTCTTCTGCATGTCGAGCTGGAACTACACATGTTTCCCAAATGATGTCTCCATGAGGGTTGTGACGACAGAGCCAAGTGCCTGTTTCTCTTTCATCGATGGAAATTCGGTTTTGTCTTTGCCAGGGTCTTCCTAGAAGGAGGGAGAAGGGAACTCTACTTCCTACCCATATATCTGTAGATGTGATGAGGTTTCCTGCTTTGAGACTAATGTTGTGGCATTTTCCTTGCATAATTGTATCGTGTTGTCCTGCATCACGCATGTATGTTGTAAGACTTGTGTTGATAGGGAGTTGAGCCTTGATACAGGTTTGTCGATTGATAATGTCGAGTTCTGAACCACAATCGATGAGTGTGTCCACTGTATAATCATTGTCAAAGGTCATCCTAAGTGAAATAAGACGAGTATCATTAGGATCATAGAGTGTTGCGCGTCCAATGCTGTTGACTTGTGGTTTGGATGAAATACGAGTAACTCGAAGGTATTCTTGCATTTGCTTTGCCATTGTGGGGGATGATCCTAGGATTTTCTGAAGAGAGATCGTGATAGGTGTTCCACATATTTTCTTGAAAAGATCTTGGGAGTCGAAGTCTTTTTGACACTGAGATTGAGGTCTGGGTTGCGCAGGAGCTGGTTGAGATGGTTGTGACAGGATCTGACGTGTAGATGTGATCCATTTAGGAAGTTTGGCTATCTTTGGTGCTTTGTCTTCTCTCTGAGTCGAAGGTTGTTTTCGCTTTATCTTCTTTGAAGCTGGTTCCAAAGTAGCATCTTCCATAACAATGTCTTCAATGATTTTTTCGTCATCACTGTCAGTGTTATAGGTTTTTATGACAACTTCTCCTGGATAAAACTGTGGGGGAGGGAGCATTGCTGCTATCGGATCTGGGTTGGCTTCTTTCTTCTTGTCTTTGGTAGGAGGTGTAGTGGATCAAAGAGGGGGAAATATGCCTTCAAACTTGGATGTCTTTGGCTGGGCCTTCTTGGTGTCCTTGGTTCTGACAACTGGAAAGAGTTCTTGTGCATAGACTAGTCCGTGATCCAGGGTTTCTACTTTCTCATCTTCTTCATCATCTGATCCTTCATAATCCGTTGCATCTGCTGGATATGTAAGTTCCAGAGGGGAAGCTTCTCGAATAATGTTTGTAGAGGCTGGACAATCAACCTTTACATGACTTCTGAATGCTAATTCTCGATTGATTGCTGAGAGGATTGTTTCTGCACCATTACGAAGGATATTTCTGCCATCTGGCCAAGTAATGTGTCCATCTTGACTCTTCATAATTGAGCCAGCTTTGATCATGACTTCTGCTTGTGCACATCGACGAAGTCAATGTCCTTGTTCTCCGCAAAAGAAACATTCAAACGTGCCATTATTAGTCTGTTGTGGTGGACTCATGGTGGATGCATTGGCTCTAGGTGAAGATTCACCTGCACGTTGTCTGGGCTTTGTAAGAAAGCCAGAAGTGTTGGGTGCTTTCGATATAATTCTAAAATATAGTGCTGCATATCCAGGGTCGCTGAGATTGAGACGTTGGAGTTTATCGATGAGATCGGCAACTTCATCTGTTTCATTCAGATGCTTCGAATTGGTAGAAGGTGGGTGTACTATAGGTTCATCCTTAGCCTTTGATTTTGTCCTAAGTTTCTTCTTTGGCTTGGCCTTGGATTTCTTCTTCTTCACACTCTCTACCTCTGAACTACTCTCCTCAGATGAATCTTCTTTGTCAGATGAAAGGTCAGTGTCTTCTTCATCATCAGAATCCTCTTCAATGGAATCATCAGAGTCTTCATCATACAACCTAGAGATGTCGAAGATATGGTCTGCAGCTGCGATGATAATATCGATGGGGAAAGGATCGGATCTTGGAAGCTTGGGGTTAACCTGAAGCATGCGAT
>QLPI01008401.1:0-29360 GCA_003314275.1 Chroogomphus rutilus
CTCCTTTTTCCTTGTCGTTTTGGTACTCTATCATGTTTTCTTCTTCAAGTTGCAGTCCTCTTGTTGCCGGCGAAGGACAGATGGTCATATTCAAGCCGGTCCTCAAGCTGCTCCGTTTCATCCCGGCCTCGGTGTACACCTATGTGTCGGAGGAGGCTGGCAATACCAGACATTGAGTGAGAGTTCAATGACTTTTACGCCTTCTTCACAGCTAATCAATGCTTCACAACTACAGTTCTGTTGTGGTAATGGGCATTGTTTCTCTCATCGCTGTCGTAACTTATATCAGAGGCACACTGGCCACTCTTCCTGTGGACCCAGCCACCGCATTGGACAGCGATGTCGGTGGAGGAGTGCAATACCAGACATTTGGTGAGTGTTTCACGATTTTTTTTACTTTCTTCACAGCTAATCAATGCTTCACAGTTACAGTTCAGTCGTCATAATGGGAATCATTTCCCTGATTGCTGTCGTGGAATATATATCAATCCCCCACAGGCCACTCTCCATGTGGACCCAGCCACCACATCTGACGGTGAAGACGCATCCCCCATTGACGTGGAACATGTTAGCTCTTAGTCTTACAGCCTAATACAACTGGGCCGTACCTCTCAGCACTGTGCTCTGGCATTCCCTTTTCCTGAGGCTGAACATGGATCTTGCATCATGATGAAATATGGAAAAATTCGGTCTCCTAATGCCTCCGGTGTCTTCTGGCAGTACTATGCCTCTCAGCTTAGCATTCGGCCGTTTGCTCCGCTCCAGCGCCCTTTTTCCGGCCGTATCTGCTGCTCCCCTCCTTTGTCACCCCCATCCGCCTCCATGACTCTGGTTAGCCGATCTGCAGCAGCTCTCACAGTCGCAGGCCCTCTTCATTCTATTCCTAACTTCCAACATTGGCTCAACAACCTTTTGAGGCCATGGTTCATGTCTACAAGGAAGAATCAAGTGAGATAGAAGAGGCAGTGCAACAGCCCGAAGATCGAAAAATTGCCGGGCCTCCTGCGGCCAAATGCTCCGAGCACAACGACCCCCAACTCAAAGTCATCACAACCTCTGTCATCACAGCCTCTCCCTCGGCTGGCGCCCCTACCTTGCCATCCTCGTGAGCAACCTAGGCATCACGTACCATGGTGCCCTGACCCTCAGCCCTCCGGTTCAAATAGTCCTGACGAATTTCGCTCTCGATGGTCACACTTGGACCCATCTTCACGGGTTCATGTGAATACTGGACCCAAGAAGAGCGATGCCCGGAAGCAATACACAGGAAATAGGAACAGTGCATCACCCACGAGGTTGAGTACCGGGCCCAATATGCGGGCAGACAGGGTACTTTCGGAAGCGGAACAGAGGAATAGGTGGGAAGGAGAGCGACGAGGCAGGGGTCGCTATTGGGTATTCTGTGTTGGATTTTCTTTTTTGATTCATTGAGAGTGTTGTGTGAGAGGTAGGGGTTTTGTGAGACGTGTAACTTGATGATATCCAATGTATATAATAGATCAATCAGTGCTAGAGTTCTGTTTTATTCTGGGCGATAATGTGTTTGAACAGTTTGATATTTCAGTGAAGGTTAATATTATTTGATATACCAAAAAGAGTCAAGGAAGTAATGTTGAGGTAGGAAAGCCGAGCCCAGGGAGCTGTTGAAAGAAATTAAGAGAAACAAATATGAACAGAGGGGCTACAAATTGAAATGAAGCATAATTGACTGAAATATTCCTGAAAAGGCAAGAAAAATACGCGGTTCACATACCATGTTCACCTTTGTAAGCTAGAGTTTCTTTGTTGTCTTTACAAGGAATCTGAATTGGCTTTTGTGTCACCGGGAGGGTAATACAAAAATGCCAGTTCGGGATGCTTGACCAGTCACAAGGAATTTATAGGAGAGCGGGTGAACCATCAAATTGTCAAATATAAAATAGGACTAATCTTCGTTGACTGATCTTCGTTGACAGGCTCCTTTTTCATCATTCTATTTGACCACAGACAAAGCCTATGATGGTCGATGCACTTATTATACCTACCAGTAAAGCTAAGACCTCCCCTTGTGGGGTTTCTTGCCTACTGCATCCTCCTGCAAGCAGAAGCACCGATGACGGGCCACCCCCCCATAGGCCAGGCTCCCCTGGACCCATTTACTCCCCTGCAGTTACCAAGTGATGTACATTCCCTTGTCGTTCAGCTCTGACTGTATCTTGGTAGTTCTGGCCGTCTAAGTGCTCAGCCGCTTGCGCGGGCTGAAACGAAGGGGCAATGCCCAGGTCTGTTTTATACAATGGCAAGAAGTCAGTTCCAAATATAAGCACTAACCAATAGGTAAAGTAAAAAAAAAAAAGGCGAGTACCGCTCACCTCTATGTTAAGGTTTCACTTATTCTCTATCTCCTTTCAAGGGGGAATATGATGGGAGGCCCAACATCATGATATCCGAGTTTCTGGAGAAAGAAAACTGGTTGAACGCCGATTTCTTTTTTCGTAATCGGTTTTCGATAGTGCTTGCATTCATTTCTAACTTGCTTCTGAGCGTCTTACAGGAGACGCGGGTACAAGCTGACATTTTGACCCGTTTGACATTTTGACATTTGATGTGACGTTTCACGTGTGATGTTTGACATTTGACATTTGACATTTGAGATGATTAACCTTTCTACCTATAGTTCCCCCTGCCTCTTCAGCACTTTGGTGCTTAACAGTGACTGGTCAAGTCATGGAATACTAATATTATGTAAGTCATGCTTCTGGTATGACCTTTTTATATAATCCCAGGAATTTGTTGTATATTGTGGACTGAGAACTTGAGCCAGGAGTTTGGTGCTACTTTCAAAGATTAGATAATTGACACCAAGGTTGTTGTACATTTTGTGATTGGCACAGGTAACACCTGGGTATATTATGTCTGCCCATACCTGTACCCATGAAAACCCATTTGTTATGGGTAACGGGTTTTCGTGGGTACTGTCAAGTACACGTACCGAGACCCATCCACTCGGCAATGCCAACCAAGCAACCATCCTATATCTACAACCAAGTGTCCATGCTGCATGCATAACACTTGGTACACCGGTCTTAGCTCGGTAGATCCACCATCCACACTCCTTGTCCTCACCCTTTGGTCCATCTCACCTTGGGACTTCCTGCCCTTGTATTATCCTTGGCCGTGACTCCATTGTTTTATAGTCGGCCACTCCCTATTGTCCTATCCTTGGCCACATTTCTATTATCCTATCCTTTATTGTCTTATCCCCATTTTGCATTCCTTCATTCTAATTTTACTTGCTGTGGACAATAACCACATGCTCTGCATACCTTGTTGTCTCACATTCCTTATTCCACATGTCACTTCTTAAACCTATATAAGTAGGACATGCATGTATATATTTCCTCATTCTGGGTATTGACTAGGCTTAGGCCCTTTGTCAAGCTTTGGTTACTGATGGACTTCGGTACTGCCGAAGGGTACTGTCGAAAAGGGTTGGGTGGACTATGGCCAAGTCCTGCATGTTGTGATGAGGGGTAGAAGGAGTGAGGAGAGAAGAATGGACTTATGCAATGGAGAACGACATACGGCCACATTGGGACGCATATACCCAGCCTTCAAGGAGAAGATGACGAGAAATTAGACAGGGTTTCTGATCAGGGTAGGATCCAGGTATAGGCACTTACCATCAACGATGAAGATTTAGGTGTATAGCACAATTCAATGGATCGCGTGGCCGATGACATGGAGGAATGATCAAAAGATAGGGCGCTGACCCTGCATCCGGATTGATAATGCCATTGCCATATTAGGAAAATGTTCTATTATCATAGTACGGCCAATTTATGTATAAAACCTAAGTAGATAGGATAACAAAAATACAACTTTTCAGTCCCATCCATTCCTCTATCAACCGAGGCTTCAACCCAACATACATTTCAACTAATACTGCAGGCCAAGAGTAGTGGCATTGGCTTCAACATACTCGTGTGTTGCGCCCTACTTTGCCATGCGTGCCACCAATTTGCAACAGACAGATACTCGGGGGGATGCTGATGATGCCAGCCTGAGTTGAGGACTTAACAGAGGAGAAGGAGGTAGAAGGGCCTAAGCCTACTCGATACCCAGAATGAGGAAATATGTACATGCATGTCCTACTTATATAGGTTAAGAAGTGACATGTGGAATAAGGAATGTGGAACAACAAGGTATGCAGAGTATGTGGTTATTGTCTACAATGAGTAAAATTAGAACAAGGAATGCAGAATGGGGATAGAACAATAAAGGATAGGATAATAGAATTGTGACCCAAGATAGGACAATAGGGAGTGGCTGAGTATAAAACAATGGAGTCGTGACCGAGGATAATACAAGGACAGGAAGTCCCAAGGAGAGACAGACCAAAGGATGAAGACAGGAAGTGTGGATGGTGGATGTACCGAGCCAAGAACGGTGTACCAAGTGTTATGCATGTGGCGTGGACACTTGATCGTGGATATAGGATGGTTGCTCGGTCAGCAATGCCAAATAAACGGGTCTCGGTACATGTACTTGATACCCTTCTACCTTCTTCCCCTCTGTTAAAGTCCTTGACTCAGGCTGGCATCACCAGCATTCCCCCGAGTACCTGTCTGTTGCAAATCGGTGGCATGCATGGCAAGTAGGGTGCAACGCATGAGTATGTTAAAGCCAATGCCACTACTCTTGGCCTGCAGGACTTGGCCATTATCTGCCTGACACCCTTCAGCAGTAGCGAAGTCTGTCAGGACCCGAAGCCTGACAGGTACACTTATATAATGAAAGTTCAGTGCTAAAATAGCTTATATAATCGAAGTACAGTGCCAACCTCACTTATATAATCAAATTTCAGCATCAACCTCACTTATATAATCAAATTTCAGCACTAAACTCACTTATATAATCAAAGTTTGGAGCTAACTTTGCTTATATAATTGAAGGAAGGTGCTTACTTCACTTATGTCAGCTTGCCTGCCTCAACCCCCTTGCAGGTATGAGTTTGGGCTGGGTTGACAATCCTGACCCTGACCTGTACCCATGCTATCCATACCTGCTACCCATGCGGGTTTCTAATACCTGTGCCAATCACTATGTACATTTTGGGTCCACACTTTGATAGGTGAAAATATAGATTTTTGATGGGTTTCTGTAGGCTCAATCTTTTTGATAATTAAGAGTTAATTATTAAAGGTAATTCACTCTTAATTGGCTGGCCAAAAAATATTAGAATATTTGTTGTTGTCAAAATATGACTGATTTAACTGGAATTTTCTTGAGAGGAGAGGTTTGGATTCTGCAGGCTGATTTGGTTCAGAACATTGACTAGAAATTGAAAATGGCTGCGCAGTTAACTCAGATGGACACAAAAGTGTAACGGCTATATTGTCTACCTGAAAACGGCCACGCAGTTAACTAAGTAGACAATCAGTAACTAGTAATCTGTAGTGAAAAAGTACACATACCTCAAACAGACACAAAAGTGTAATGGCTGAGGTTCGAGAAAAGCCCATGAGGGTTTATGTACATATTGGCCATCAAGTCCATGCATGAGGATCAAGAAAATGTGGTATGTAACCATGGGATGGTGTACCGGTCCTAACTCCCCTAGCCCCTATGCTTGCACTAGGCCTGATGCCCATTTCCATTAACACTCTCCTAAACAGCTTCAGGCCCTAGTAGTCCTAGTGCTTTGACATTACGTTCATGAAGAATTTGTGGTATAGGCCTTGTGAATATATCAGCCTTGTTATCTTCCAAGGGAACATGTATGACTTTGATGTCTCCTTTATCTACCCTCTCTAGGACATAGTGTTGGTGTATGTGGATATGTTTGCGCTTTGCATGTCCTTTTGCATTCTCTATAAGTGTCAGGATTCAGTAATGCCAAAATATCAGTTAAGTCCTGCAAACCATTTCAGAGTGGCTAGGCTTCAATATGCTCGTGCATTGCACCCTGCTGTTCTGTGCGTGCCACTAATTTGGGTAGTGGGAGGAGCCTTGTGAGGATGCCGAGGGTGTCGGCTCAAGTGAAGGACTTTAGGAATAGGAAACGGACAAAGGGGTACGAACCAATTGATATTCTGAGTGAGGAACTATCTACATACATCCCGGTACTTATATAGTTAAGAAGCAAGATGTGGAACAGGGTGGCGTTGTCAAGTGTCGGATTACTGACGGACTTCGGTACTGCCAAGGGGTGTTGTCGAAAGGTCGGGCGGACTATGGCCAAGTCCTGCAGGCCAAGAGTAGTGGTGTTGGCTTCAACATACTTGTGCGTTGCGCCCTACTTGCCATGCATGCCACTGTATTTGCAACAGATAGATACTCAGGGGGATGCTGAGGATGCCGGCCTGAGTCGAGGACTTAACAGAAGAGAAGAAGGTAGAAGGGCCTAAGCCTAGTCGATACCCAGAATGAGGAAATATGTACATGCATGTCCTACTTATATAGGTTAAGAAGCGACATGTGGAATAAGGAATGTGGGACAACAAGGTATGCAGAGCATGTGGTTATTGTCTACAAAGAGTAAAATTAGAATAAGAAATGTAAGGCGGGGATAAAAAAATAAAGGACAGAATAATAGGACGTGAGATAGGACAATAGGAAATGCCCGATTATAAAACAAGGCTATAACTAAGGATAACACAAGGGCAGGAAGTCCCGAGGTGAGGCAGACCGAGGGGTGAGGAGTAGGCATGGTATGGGAATGAGGGGTGTGACCGATATGTGCATCTGGCCGAGAACAACTCATTGAATGGTTTGTACTTGGTTACTAATGGAGTATTTTAGTCGGTACCGCTGAGTTACCGGATCCTCGGTACGTGTACTTGACAGGCATAAGGAATAGAAACAATAAGGTATGAAGAAACCATATGGAGGCATTGTCCACAGTGATCAGAAATAGAATAAGGAATGTAAGTGGGATTAGAATAATAGAGTATGGCTGAGAATAAGATAATGAAGTGGTGGGTGAGAATAGAACAATAGAGGATGGCCCAAGATAAAACAATGGCAGTGGCCAGGACAATGAGTAGCCGTAATATTGTTTGGGAGAACGGGTCAAGGAGTGGATAGGGGGTGAAGGAACAATGAAGAGGATAGGATGAGAGGAGTGGTCCATATGATGTACTGGATGTACCAAGCCGAGGCCGCATGGTAGTGCAAGATGATGTGGGCAAGGGCTAGTTGGTTGGTATTCCCGAGTGAGCCAGTACTCGGTATTGCAGACTTGACACTATCCCCCCTCTAGCAGCTGAACCCATGAAGCCAGTAAGCGGAGTTAAAAATAGAGTTCCAGGTGTCAGCATGATGTCATGGTTTTGTTTGGGGAAATTCCCAGGCTTTTCATCAACTCTGTTCTTTACTCCCATCAAAGGATCAGGGCGAGGAATGGGTGCCATAACTGATGATGACAAGGAGTGATTCGAGAAGAACCGGCTTGAACAACAGTATCAACGGGAGCAAGAGATGGTGGATGGGGCTGCCGCAGCTCAACTGAAGGCAGATGAGGAGGCTGCCGAAAAGGCAAAAGTGGAGGTGGAGCAGGCAGAAAAGGCCACTAAGGAGGCATTCGAGATGGCAACCAAGGCTGCTCATCTGGCTCAGGAAATTGCCCAGGCAGCTGAGGAAAAGCGGGTGCATTTGGCCCAGCGGGCAGTTACTCAGGCTCCTGAGGAGAAAGGGAATGTGGAGGTTAGCCAGGACCTTGCAGGGCGGGGCAAGGCACTCGAGAACATGGGTGTCAAAGCTGTCGAAGATCCCAAAAGCCCAGGTGTGCCAAAGATGATGATGCATGAGAGGGGTATGGACGTGGATATGGGCCCGAGTAGGAGAGGTAGGCCAAGGGGGGCCCAGGTACACAGGGTTTTCTGTTCATATTTTTTGTGTTTTTACTTATTTTTTTTATCAGTTCAAAAAGAAGCCGACCCAGGAGTGGTCGCCCTCTCTTCGCCCTCCTTGCAACTATTGAAAAGAGTGCAGAGAAGCCTGCTCCATTAGAAATGTGGGAGCGGCGTGCGGGTGCTGCAACACATGCCGGGTAAAATGCAGTTTGGCAGCGCCTCAGCAGCGCAAGGTGAGGAGTCGGGAAGAGGTGGAGTCGGAGAGTGAGAGTGAGGAAGAGAGTGGAGGGGAGGAGACAGAAGAGGAGCGGCCGATGAAGAGGCCGAGAAGGGCTGTCCGATGCAACTGAGCGAACGGCCAGTGGCCATACAGCTGAGCTGGCATGAAATGACAGTGGAAGTCCCCTTGCCTGGGGGGTCAGGGTCGTGAGGACTTGCCAAGATCTGGGAGGACATCCTCCAAGAGAGGGCAAGGTCGAACAGGTTACTCCTTGAGTTAGTGGAAGGGGTGAGATTCATGGGCCATGCGATGGTCCTCTTGCATGAGAGTCTGGTTCTGCGTGGGGAGTCGGCAGTGCTGGTGATACCGGTTGTTGCAGAGGAGTTGGGTGGAGAGGATCCAGGTGAGGATCAATTGAAAGATGATGAGGGTAAAGAGAAAGGGAAGGACAAGGGTAAGGAACAGGATGAGGAGATGGTGATAGATGAGACTTTGAAAGATGACTGATAATAAAATTGTTGTTTTTCTTTTTAAAGAAAGGATAAGGAAGGAAATAGAAGTATGTGAGCAGAAGAAAACAAGTGAATGTGCTGATGTTTGTTTTGGCAGATTCGGTCGGGTTGGATGGAGGGATTAATTGTATCGGGAATAGTGTGTCAGGATGGGTAGGCATTAAGGTTGAGATAAAGAGTGAATGGAAGGGGGATTTTCTCGGGAGGGGAGGTTCGTAGCATTTCTTGGTTGCCACCCCCCCTGTTTAGGTAGACATCCCATTGTCTACAAGGTGTATTCAATTATGCGAATCGGATAAACAGGAATGGATGGGGATGGATGGAGAAGACCTTGGCCGAACATACCAAATGGCATTGCTGACCGAGAGGCCTGAGCTAGAAACCCTTTTGGCAGAGTTTCCGGTGATGGACCAGGATCCTGGGTGAGGCTTTTGGAGCAGTGGCATGTGCCGACTGGACCAAGGCCATCAGATACACCTAGAGGCGTTAGTGGCATGACGGAGCATAATACTACCCAATACCCTGTTAATCAACGGATTATAGTGGGTGAGCAAGTTGTGACCAAATATTGCCAACCGACGGATCTAGTGACATGATAATGGATGAGTGGACTGGTTGTCCTATCGGAGGATCTAGTGACATGTCTATGTATTCAGTAACAACCGAATTTAGCAGTACTGGATCAATGAATTCTAAGGCAGAATAACAAAAGAGTCTAACTATAAACGGATAGTGACTGAAAAATTTACACGAAAATTGGGGGCATAGGAGCATTGATCTACACCTCTCTACTAGCATCTACTGAGTCAACACAACTCTTGGTGTGCTCAGAGGCTGGTGGGTGGCGGACTAGTCTTCAGTCGCCATCACTGAGTCCTCAGCATTGGCGTCCTTGGCATCGGATGCCTGTGAGATGGAGTCGGAAGTGGTGGTCGCACGGGCTTTGGTTGCCTTTGGGCATTCGGCAACTTTGTGATCACTGGTGGCACAGAGGAGGCACAGCTTGTGGTCCATGCGTCTTTGGCATTCGGTCAGGAGAAGTTTGCCATCCTTTCCGAGGGTTTTGGTATACTCGGGTGGGTCGGGCATTTTCCCATCCTTTTTCTTGGATGCATCCTTGCTGCTGTTATCGTTGCTATTATGTTGCTGGCAGTTGTCTGAGGTGGATCTGTTGCCAGGCTTGTCTGATCTGATATCTTTCTTTGGCTCATTGCTGCCCTCCACAGACTGTTCAGCTTTTCATTCCCAATACCTCATGTCGATCTGTTGAACACGATTTCGGAGTTCATCACATGTGCAGGGTTTGTTGAAATGGATGAGACCGTCTTTGATGCGCTTTGGCAGTGCCATGTATGCCTTGCGGAGGAGGGCATTGTCGTTATAGTTGACAAATGCCATGAGCCTGTAAAATTCCACAAAGAACCAAGTGGCTTTGTGGTTGTCCTGCATGGTTAGCTTTTCGAGGGCCATCTCAGCATTGGCTCTTTCGTCCCAAGAGCCAAAGTTGATCTTTAATTCATCGATGAAGAGCTCCAGGTTGCTGGTCTAACGGGGTTCCATATTGGGATTACCTGTCAGGTACAGCTCGAAACATTCCAGAGCTGTTCCTTTCAGGTAGGAGACCATGTAATTGACTTTTTGCCTATTGTCGGGGAACAAGTTTGGCTGGGTGCGGAAATTCATTCTGCAAAGGAAGATGAAACCCTTTAACTTCTTTGGATCGATTCCATCAAAGGGTTCTGGTTCTTGGATTCTGGTGGCTTGACTGTCTTGTTGGTGGTTCTGAGCAGTCCTGCCAAGTTCGAGAATGGCATTCAGAAGGTCTTGATTGTTGGCCAGGTTCATGGGAGCCCTGGCCCTAGGAAGTGGCCCAGCTTGCAGAGCTTGCCTGGGCTGTGAGACTGGTTGGGTTTGGGGAACTTGCCTGGCCTGCGGTGGTATAGCCGCAGATGGAGGGGGTGCGGCTGCAGGTTGCGGAGGTGTGGCTATGGGCAGATGGGGTGCAACCGCAGGCTGAGAGGGCGTGGCTGTTGGAGTACAGGGAGGTTCACGCGTGTTCGCCTGCCAGGGGTGCTGAGGCTGTTCTTCGGTTTGAGCATCTGTGTCGTAGTGTACTGAACTGGGTTCGTCCTCTGCCAGATGGGGTGCTTGATCATCATTATCATAATCTTCATATTTGATTTTGTCGTCGACCACCTCTTCAATGTGTAGTTCTTGCTCGAAGGGGGAGGCAAGATGCCATAGTTCTATTGTTGGTGAGGTATAAGCAATGAGAAGGGGCGGGGTACCAGAGGCTTCATGCTCCCTTCATTGATTTACTGTGAGGGTGAGCTGATTGTCATCCATATGGGCTGTGGATCTAGTTCATGGTGGCATGATCGTAAGAACGGAGGTAGTATGGAAAGCAGTATCACTCAGAATATACTGTCAGGATTTGATAATGCCAAAATATCAGTTAAGTCCTGCAAACCATTTCGGAGTGGCTAGGCTTCAATGTGCTTGTGCATTGTTCCCTGCTGTTCCATGTGTGCCACTAATTTGGGTAGTGGGAGGAGCCTTGTGAGGATGCCAAGGCTGTCAGCTCAAGTGAAGGACTTTAGAAATAGGAAACGGACAAAGGGGTGCGAACCAATTGATATTCTGAGTGAGGAACTATCTACATACATCCTGGTACTTATATAGTTAAGAAGCAAGATGTGGAACAGGGTGGCGTAAGGAATGGAGACAATAAGGTATGAGGAAACCATATGGAGGCATTGTCCACAGTGATCAGAAATAGAATAAGGAATGTAAGTGGGATTAGAATAATAGAGTATGGCTGAGAATAAGATAATGAAGTGGTGGGAGAGAATAGAACAATAGAGGATGGCCCAAGATAAAACAATGGCAGTGGCCAGGACAATGAGTGGCTGTAATATTGTTTGGGGGAATGGGTCAAGGAGTGGATAGGGGGTGAAGGAACAATGAAGAGGATAGGATGAGAGGAGTGGTCCATATGATGTACCGGGTGTACCAAGCCGAGGCCATGTGGTAGTACAAGATGATGTGGGCAAGGGCTGGTTGGTTGGTATTCCCGAGTGAGCCAGTACTCGGTGTTGAAGACTTGACAGTAAGTGTGACTGCACCGGCATTGTCATTGTAAAGGATCCCAGATCATTCCTGCTCCAGGCCTGCCTTGCTCATGAAGGAGTACATCCAGGTAAATTGTTGGCATGCTCTACTGAGTGCTATATACTCCGCCTCCATTGTTGAGAGGGCAATCGTGGCTTGACATTTTGAGCTCCATGAGACTGGTCCCCCTGCCATACTGAAGATGTATCCTGATGTTGATTGCAGGTCGTTATGTCTCCCACATAATCTGAGTCTGCAAACTCGATTGGCTTAATCCCTTTGTTCAAGTCGCGATATTAGGAGAGTTTGTAGTTCATAGTTCCTTTAATGTATGTGAGGACGTGTTGTAATACTTTCCAGTGTCGCGGTCCTGGGTTTGATTGATACTGTGCGAGCACGTTGACTGCAAATGAGAGATTGGGGTGAGTGGCAGCATGTAGCCACATGATGGATCCAAGTGCCTCCCGGTATGACTTGTCCATCATGTAGTGTGTGTCCTCCTCGATGGGCAGGATATTGAGGTTGGTCTGTATGATGCCGGTAGGGAGTGGGGTAGCCTTAGGGTTGCACTCCTTCATCCCGAAGCTTTGCAGGAGTCGTTCACAGTAGGGACATTGGGAAAAGGTAATGGTGCCTGTATCATCATCTCGGTTCATGCTCATGCCGAGAATATACCTTCCACCACTGGGCTCCTCGATCCTCTTGATGTGATAGCAATTCTCAAGCTCCCCTATTGCCTTGGCTTCCTCAGATATGGATGTTGATCCTCCTAAGACATCGTCAGTATAGGTGCACAATAATGTGTACTCCCCATTGACGAGCCAATGTCGTATGCATTGGTCTGCCTTGGATCTATAGTATCCGAGTGCATTGAAAGTGCCATCCAGTTCATCCTCCCAGTCATGTGCCCCTTGCATCATGCCGTATATTGTTTTATCAACTCTGTTTACCATGTCTTCCTCCCCTGGGGTGATAAAACTGGGTGCTTGCTCCATGTAGACTAGGAAATTATTCTTGCTATTCAGGTACGTGGCGATGAAGTTGACCTGCCAAGGTCGTAAGTCGTAGAATGCAATGATTGCACTCACCATCCATACTGATTCCAAGCGGGCAACAGAAGCATAAGTTTGCTCGAAGTCAAGTCCCGGTATCTAAGTAAAGCCTTTTTCTACAAGGCACGCCTTCCTCTTGGTGACTCTACCCAGCGAGTCATACTTCAGGTCATAAGTCCACTTTGAGCCCACAACTTCCCTGTCCTTGGGACGTGGTACCTTAGTGAAGACCTCCCTATCCTCCATGTTCTTCATCTCTGCTTCCATTGGTGGCATCCAGAGGTCCCGCTGCTTGAGCATATCAGCGTAAGATTTCGGTAGGAAGGTATCTAGACTTGGGTTGGTGGATGCTAGGAGGGCTGTCACCATGTCAAAGTCTGGGTCATGGTTGGGGTCTATGGGTCGAATGTGTACATAGTTTGCACATGCGGTTGTACTCTTATCCATTGCCCAAGCCTCATTACCCTGTCTGGCTGTGGCTATGTGTTCTTCTGATTCGCATGACTCTCATGCCACTGTTGTTTGGGTGAAATTGCATGTGGAGTGTCGTAGTATTGTGGTTTGTGTGGGGGTGAGTTGTGCTTGGCATGCTGCTTGTGGTATAGTAGTTTGTCTTGGCTCTGGGGGGTTCTTGTGCGATACATCCATTGGTTTGTGCCTTGGTGCGATTGGTACGACATCGCGTATGATTTGTCCTGTGGTGGTGGTCTTTGTTGTGTCCAGGGGTTCTAAACAGGGTGGTTCATCTGGGAATATCTGGAAGTCTTTGGGGGAGTAGTCGTGTGGTATAGGGAGTGTTCAGTTTCCCCACCCTTCCTCGAAGATGACATTCCAACTTTTTATGAATGTCTCAGAGTTTTTGTCAAAGAGTTTATAGCCCTCACATCCATGATACCCGATAAGGTGATATTTGACTGATGCTGGGCTCAGTTTTGATGGGTTAACCTCTTTAGGGACCTTTGCATACGCCGTGCATCCAAAGGGTCTAAGGTGCAATACATCTTGTCATTTCTTTGTCCACACTTCAGCTGGTACCTTCCCTTTGTGGTGTGATGAGGGTATGAAGTTTAGTGTATAGACAACATATGATGCACCATCTGCCCAGAGTGACGGTTTCATTCCAGAGTCACTGAGTACGCATCATACGCCTGCGATGACTGTTTGGTTTGCCCTTTCTGAGACTCCATTAGAGGCATGTGCGTATGGTGTAGTTGACTCAATGATAATTCTGTATTCCCTGCAGAAGTCTTCTATTGCTTTGTTGATGAACTCCTTCCCCATGTCAACCCGGATTATCTTTAGCTTCTTGCCTGTCTGCCTCTCTGCTTCCACCTTGTAGTCTTTCAGGGCTTGGAGGGTTGCATCCGCTGATTTCTCTGATAGGAAGTATGGTTTCTTAAATGATGACCTGCCATCAGTAAACAACATCATGTAGTTCACTCCCCCGGTTGACTGGACTCGTGACAGTCCCCAAAGATCGATGTGGATTTGCTCCAGTACCTCTAGTTTGGGGGTGACTATCTCATCATATGGCCTCGAGGTTTGCTTCCTATAGATACAGTCCTCGCATGATCCTGGTAGGCTCTCTCCAGCAGTGATGTCCAGTCCATCGACTAGGTTTTTGCTCTTGAGTTCTCATATTGCCGATAGTCCCGCATATGCAAAGCGGCAGCACCATCCGTCAATTGTTACTGGTTTCTCATGAGATCTTGCTGGCATTGCCATTGGGGGCACTTCAGGTAGGACATACATTCCCCGTACTCGCTTTGCTAATATGAAGGCCTTGCCCATTGGATTGTTGAATACAGCTTCTCTGGTGCTGAAGAAGACTGTGAAGTTCATGGTGTCAAAACATCTAATGGATATTAGGTTAGCTGCAAAGTCGGGGGTGTGGAGAGCATTCTGAAAAGTGAGTTTGGTGGATTTCGCATTGGAGAAGTACTCTTTGATCACGGTTCCTTTACCTAGGATCTTGAAGTGTGCTCCTTTGGTTGCAGCTTACCCTTCTTGTGCTTCAGGAAACTTGATATAAGAGGAGAAATCATTCTTATTTCTGAAGCAGTGATAACTTGCTCCAGAGTCTGTGTAAGTGAGTACACTGTAGTCATCTACATTTGCCATCAATGCCTGGACATCTGTCTCCTCTGGTATATGCGATAATCTAGGTACAACTGTCTCAGTGTTGTCCAATATGAGGTATGCAGTCATTTCTTCCAGTTGGTAGTGGTGTCTATTGCCGTAATGGATTGTGGGTGGGGTATCCCTCTGATCTAGGGATGAATGCCACTGTCAGAACGTATGCAGTCTCAGTGTCTGCCACCTTCGCTGTGGTTTGTGTGGGAGGCAGGGATGTGGGGCTGACCGTCGACAATGCCGAGCCTGTTGCACCCCCTCTTCGCCCAAATCCTGGTGGGAATTGGCCTTCCTTTCCTCCTCCTTCCCAGTATCAGTCTGCGATGAGGTGACCGCGTCTACCATAGTTCTTGTTGGTGCAGATGAGCCGGTTCCAGGCCACCAGTTTGGCGTCCACCTTGAGTGTGATCGCTAATGTGTTAGGGGTTATGACCTTAGCTGAGCGGTTGATGCAGTCCCAATGCATAGTGATGTGGGCTATGACATCTCCTGAGGACTTGTAGGTGTCAAGGGTTGCAACAAGGGAGTCCCATGATGCTGGTAGTGATTGCAAGATTATCATGCGGAAGTCGGTGTCTTTGATTGCTGCCCCAATGGAATTCACCTTCACCCACTTCATTTAGAGGTTGGCGATATGTGCAAGGAGGTCATCGCCGTCATGATAGGTTATCCTGCGTAGTTCCCACTGTGCATTGACAAGTGCAAGGTCGCTCATGATCTTGTACTGGGATACTAGGGAGGTCCAGGCTTCTGCTGCAGTACCATTAGTTTTAACACCAAGACCCATAGGGTTCTTGATGTTGTAGCGTAGGAGCACCATTGTCCAGGCATTGCGAACGTCGTATTCATCAAAGGAAGGGGTGAGCAATGTCCAGGGTGTTTCGGCTGTTGTAGTTGTGATTGTAGGAGTGGTTGTGGTTTTCATGGTAGCCGTGGTAGTAGGGATGGTAATATTTCCCTCAAGGTATGCCCAGGCACCCTGGAGGTGAGCAGCGACTAGTATTGTCTCGCTCCAGTCCAGCCAGTTGGTACCATCGAACTTTTCCTCATCGGTGAAGATCGGGGGGTTTGAATATCCCATTGTGCTCTTTGTAGTAGTCATTGTGAGGTAGTTGGCCATAGAGTGTTAGTAGACGAGCTGCTGTCTTTGTGGTTTGTGTCTGTCTAAGTTCGGCCAGGGCCCATAACCTGAAAATAGCCATGCAGTTAACTCAGACAGACACAAAAGTGTAATGGCTATATTGTCTACCTGAAAAAGGCCGCACAGTGAACTAAGTAGACAATCAGTAACTAGTAATCTGTAGTGAAAAAGTATGCATACCTCAGACAGACACGAAAGTGTAACGGCTGAGGTTCGAGAAAAGCCCATGAGGGTTTATGTATGTATCAGCCATCAAGTCCATGCGTGAGGATAAAGAAAATGTGGTATGTAACCATGGGACGGCATACCGGTCCTACCTCCCATAGCCCCTATGCTCGCACTAGGCCTGATGCCTGTTTCCATTAACAGAAATAATAGGGAACATTCCCTTGTCCCCAACACTGGACTTGATCAGGGGGAGTCTGGAGTGTGGTTAGGTTCAGTAAGCCGAGACTCCTGCAAATTGGTTGAGGAATGGTTTGGTATATGAAATGGGTTGTCCTCTGATACCAAGTTGACACTCTTTGATGCCTCAGTTGTCCAACTTCAAGCAGCTTTTGTTATTTGGAGGCCTTTGTTTTCCTATTTGCATTGTACATTCCCTCCAGGTCAGCAGTTCTTGATGACATATTTCTAAGTTCAAATGGTTTGCCCTTAGGTGGTCATTTTTAAAAAACTTTAAGCCCTGAAGGGGATTTCCATTCTTATAAATATGTACGACTTGAGATGTTCTGCATCACTTTTCTTTTTGATTCTATTGTCCTTGTCTCGCTATTCTGTGTTTCCTGTTTTTCTTTTTTGCTGGCCCACTTTCTGCCTTTTTGAAGAGGTTCTTGCTATAGGTCTGGTCAATTGGCATAATGTAGCCTTGTAGGATGCAGTTTTCTATTGTGTTCCCTCTGCTGTGGTATCCTGTGCAGTGGCTACTGTTGTGGATTTTCCACCTGACACCATCTACCCTCCACACTCTTTCGTTTTCTCACAGTGTGTCCACTACTTGTTCCATTTCAGACCGAGACCCATTGTCAGTTCCCTCCTCATGCTTCGAGAAGGCTAGGGTGACATGCCACGAAATTTTGTATCTACTTCCAGACCATTGGTGGCTCTTAGTGAGGGTGGGTGGCGGCTTCAGCCTATTTTTGAGTCGGTCATTGATTATTTTTGTGTATTTTTTCCTCGCCTAGCCTACCAGATACATTTGAGACCCTTGTATGTTTCGCCTTGTTGAGTTCCCATGGTAATTTGATATACACTATTGCTGCTTCTTCATGATCTACTATCCTTGACATTCTCTCTTGGAGCACTTCCTTTCACTCGTATCTCTCGGGTAGTGTGATTAGTGCCCAGAGTTCAGGTGCTGGGGTTTTCGAGTTTAAACTCATGGTCAGTCTCAGGTCCCAACCCTTTCTCTCATTTGGGACCATTCCACTGCTCCAGTTTTTGGGTCACCTCTACTAGTCTCTCGGTAAGCCATCTGGACTTCTTTATTGTAATTTCTTAGGGACCTGCAACAATCAGATGAGAAATGTGGGGGCACAATGCATTGCAAGGATAGCACCGGAAGGATATAAATTTGAGCATATAGCATTGGAACACACATGAAATTATTAGCCAACGAACTCAGCATTATAACTGCTAGTAGAGAAGTAGCCTTTGTGCTCTAAGTAGGTACGCACTGATGAGGTCATTCTCCAAGGTGTGCAAGGCATAGCAATGAGTGGGTGGGTACGTGAGGGTCGTTGGTTCATGTGGATTATATTAGTTTGAATATATGTTGGGTTGAAGCCTCGGTTGATAGAGGAAAGGATGGGACTGAAAAGTTGTATTTTCGTTATCCTATCTACTTAGGTTTTATACATAAATTGGCCGTACTATGATAATAGAACATTTTCCTAATATGGCAATGGCATTATCAATCCGGATGCAGGGTCGGTGCCCTATCTTTTGATCATTCCTCCACGTCACCAACCGTGCTCTTGAATGAATTATGCTATACACCTAAATCTTCATCATTGATGGTGAGTGCCTATACCTGGATCCTACCCTGATCGGAAACCCTGTCTAATTTCTCGTCATCTTCTCCTTGAAGGCTGGGTATATGCATCCCGATGTGGCCGTATGTCGTTCTCCATTGCATAAGTCCATTCTTCTCTCCTCGCTCCTTCTACCCCTCGTCACAACAGATTATTTTCATGCTTTTTAAAAAAAATTAATGAAAAATAATCACAAAACAGATAAATAGGAGACGTTACCATCGAATATGAGAGTAAGATATGGACCGAAGGACACACTCCCTATGCACTGTGACAAGTGATTAGTGTTACTGTGTCTGGTACACTCAGAAGAGGGCCTAGCAGAGAAAAAGACCCACAGCAGAGATCCCAGTAGAGAGCCTGGCATTAAAGAGCGCCCGGGGCAGTGGGGGGAAGAAAGCGGAAGAGTTTGCAGTTGACTACCTGAGCAAAGATTCACAACGGCGCTTATTGGAGGCATGTCTATTTACTTAACAATGGATATGCTGATGTTTCACGAGAAGATCTTAACAAAGCGACAGAAATTCAACAAATTGCTCGTCAAAAAGGGTTGTCTAAAATAACCTTGTGTGGATTTTTAGGAGCGAAACCAATAATGTCAACAACCCACTTGGATATAAGCAATAAGTTGTAGAATTTCTGTAGAATCAAATCATCGCACTGCAGTGTAGTTTGGTGTAGCAGATTAGATTTCTGTGGGTTTTACCTGGGAAGAATATTGAATTATTGGTTCTATAAATAGAAGAATAATCCCATCGATTTTATCATGATTTTTATTGTATTTGTAGCTAGGTAAAATGTTGCTTTATTGATGATCTACTGGGAGCTGAGTCCCGGGTTTAGCCTCCGCTTAGGCGCCGTTCCGGGAAACCGGCCTGGGTGCCAAAGCGCCGGTTTGTGGAGTTGTGGTCCTCCCACAAGGTAAAAATAATAGATCATGAAGTGTAAAAATGTTATTTAGTGTTGAGAACTTAACTCTCGGTCCCGGTATCGGTACAACAAGTTTCTGGGGTTTTTGTCCGAAATAGGAAAGTGCGATGCCCGGTGCTTAACCTTCGGTTCAGCACGGAATGGAGTTTTGGTGATATCTCGAGTTTTAGTGAGAGTGAGGATGTAGAAATTTGATCTCTACTTGTCTATAGTTTAGGTAGATACATCTAGGTATTTATAAGGAATGAAAGGGCTATGTAACCATGAAAAATTATTGGACTGTAATCAGAGGCCGTTCTGATACGGCCGGGTGCCTGATGGAACGTGGGTATGTGGGCAAGGAAAAAGATTTGGGCCATGCCCTGGAAAAAGATAGAAGAGTATGAAAAAGAATCATATTAAGATTGCTTGCCCATCAGTGATCTCCCATCCATCAGCCCTGAGGAACTATTTGGGTTCTTGGGTCAGGTACCAGACCATGTAGGTGGTATTCGTCCATAATCGTCCCTAAAATCACGAAAATATTCATGTAGGTGCTTTGTATTGTCTTTGGACCCTGTGAGAAGTTTCTCCTTGAGGGGAATAGAATTGGGGGAGTTATATGGGTTTTAGTGTGGAAATGAACAGGAATATATATATAATTACTAAGAAAAATCCCATTGGTTCTAACATGCAGTTCCGAGTTTTGACAATGACTATAAAATCCTCAAGAGTGACATAGAGTCATGAGTCACACCAGGACAGCGTGACCCAATCTTTCAAGCACTGGACCTTGGTGTTTATTTATTAACTCATATCTCGAGTCACAACAGCTGAGATGCGCTTAATTAAATCAACTTTATGAGAGTTGTTCACTTGAAAGGGTGAATGGATGTCCTGATTTACCGTTACGTAAAACTTCAACTTGCTGGCTTGACCGAGCTTGAGATTGTTCACTCTCGGTAACACCAGAGGAGAATGAAGACTGTCCCAGAAAATCCCAGAATCTGTGGATCTACAAATGTAAGACATCAAGTCCACATCCACCACCGTCTTCCACCTTCTACAAGTTTCCACAAAGTTCGACCATGTTCTCAAGTTACAAACCTTGCATGTATAAAACGATCTCAACTGTCTTCTTTCCTCTAGTCTATCCTGCACTACAGCACCTGCACAAGACACTCAAATACTCCAAAAGCTTCTCACTTGACAAACATGTCTCTCACCACCCACTTCTGCCAACCCTTCCACGACTCGTTCTTTACCGTTTCAGACTTCAACCGCCTCTTTGATGCAGCCTGGGATGCACGTGTTCCGGGTTCGAGACGTGAACAATTACGTCAGGAGGAGTCCCCCACCGTACCAGATCTTCTGCGCCCAAGGTTCATACTATTGCCTATTTTTAATTGCCTTCCTTGCTAAAAACCCTTCTCTTAGAATGGACTTGCACGAATCCAAGGGCACGGACGAGGTCACAGCCACATTTGAACTGCCTGGGATGAAGAAAGAAGACGTGAGCATTGACGTCCACCAGAATCGGCTTGTCGTCTCGGGCCATGGTACGATTGCGAATGAGCTCGATAAAGAAGGATATGCTGTGCGTGAAAGGAGGTTTGGGAAGTTCTCTAGGACGATCCCTCTTCCCCCTGGTATTATTGTTTGTGTGGCTGTACTATTAGATGTGTGTGACATGTGTTTGACTCAAGTTTTTGTTGTGGTTTAGGCAGAGGATATAAAAGCTAACATGGAGAATGGGGTCCTTACAGTCAGGTTTCCCAAGTCTCACCCTGATCAGGAGCCTCGCAAGATCTCTATTGAATGACTGATCATATTTCACGTCAAGAGCTACTCGTGTAATTGCAATAATTTGTAAAGTGTATGGATTCAAATGTTAATATAAGTTTCGATTCATCATTATAACACGCACTTTGGAATTGATATTGGCATGTAATGTCTAAGAATCAGGGACAACAGTCCATGTCGCACCATCCGCTCTGTCGCATTGGTGAGGAGGATCAAAGCGGAGCATCAGAGTAATCGCTCACGGACCCTTTATTGTAACCCAATTTATAATTGGACGAAATACAAGTATTCAAAAATCAATATATTAAAAGGACCGTGTATAAACGCATATTTTTGTTGACCCCTGTTACCATGCTCCCCGGCAACGACCTCAAAGTGGTATTGTCGCTCCAGATAAGAAGTTTTTGGTGAAATGAGGGGAGGAAGGAGCGGGAAAGGGGAGAGGAGGGTAGCGGTAGAGCGGAATGAAGAGAGAGCCGGAGAGAGGTACACGCGGATAGGACGGCCGAGGAACGTAGAGAGAGCAAACGAACAGTTAGAAAAAACCCATAGACACATCACCGATACAACTCACACAATATCACGATACGAAACGGATAAACATACGACTATTTACGATGGACGTGCACGGATGAAGGGGATACAGGAACCGGATTAGAGGGCGAGACACGAAGGAGTAGAGCAGGGTCAGCAAAGAGAAGATTTAAGATGGACAATAGGATGGACTTACACGATAGAGGACGACACATGGCTGCACCGGAGCGTATATACGTGATTTTCGAAGGGAAAATGACAAGATGAGAGAGGGCTCCGATCGAGATAGGATCCAGGCATAGATGCTCACCGAGGGTACTGAAGATTTCGCTGTATAGCATAATTCAGTGTAAGGGTGTTGTCGGTGACGTGGAAGGAGAATCATAAAGCAGGGCGGCGACCCTGCATCCGGATCAAGAAGGGTGCTGACACATTAGGAAGAGTTTATTTTACAAATGCTATGATTCTTTTGTGTATAAAACTAGGTAGATACATAGATACACACTAGTTCTAAACTCACCCGCTTCTCGACCATTCTTAAGACCTCAACGCGATCGAGATCCCAAAGTCTGCGTATACTTCAATCATCTTGTCAAGCATCCGGATACGCCGGAACAGTTTTCTTAGGTGTATTTCACCGTGTCTACAACTTTTTCTCTCACACGCTTTTGCATTTCGAGCATCCCGCAGTGTTTGATTCCACCCGGTCAACTGTACGCCACCTTCCCGGGCCGGCACCTAAAGACATCGACACACGCCGGTCATATCACCGTATATATATAGGAATAACAATTCACGCACGAACAATAAAAATACAGAAAAAATACCAACAAAATCACAAACAAATACATTTCCATCTCCCCCGACTTTTAAATTAAGAGTTTTGACATGCCTGTTTATGCTTGTGAGGGAAGGGAGGTACGCCATCTGCATACAAGCGGCGAGTGTAGAATGTAATTGTAGGTCCGATCAACCAGGAGTTCCATGTCTTCTGCAGGTTCACATTCTATAATAGTTAAATGGAATTAACACGAAAGAATTTCGTGTATTTTGTTGAGCAATTTCCAGAATCAACCGATTATCATGTGGCCCATCTGAAAAGACCATCGTGTCACAAAATGATCCCAGACCTCCCCATCAACCACTCTGCAGTCCTGGGTAGGCTGGGAAACGTTGCGGGTATTTGCGGATGTAATTGACTAGACAGTTGTTCACTGTTTCTAACACCATCGTTGAATGTATAAATTGAGAAAGAAGGTCAGTAATGTTAGGCTGCAGTGGAAACATATGACCAAACTTTGGTGGATGTATTATCATGGGCTTGTACTATTGTAAAGGCAACTCTATTGGCAGAGTAAGCCTGTGACATGTGAGTTCAGCATAAGAGCTGAAGAAGCACAGATAATACATGTAAACTACTTATAGTCTTTAGTTCAGGCACAGATTGTGACTAATCAGGAGAACAAGAAAGAACAATAGGCAGTTACTCCGATGTTGTGTCAAGTGTATACTATTTTTACAACACTCCCCCTCACTTGAGACAACATCAAGTCCAGGAAATCCATTTGAAGATTATAGAGGCTGGAGTTGATATGGATAGGAATGAAGGATCATGCTGTGTGGAGCACGAGAGAATGTCGTGCAAAATGTGAGTGGGGTGCAAGAAGTAGATGCATGTGGTGGTGGTGCGTGTCATGCGGACAGAGGCAGCGGTAGAACATGCAGAAGTGGACAGGATGTATCACGCAGAAGTGGCGTGAGTAGGTGCGGCAGTGAGAGCATAAGCATGGTCAACTTTGGATGTGCCATGCGTGAGTAATGATGTGGGAAGAGGTGCCACAAATAAAAGATCTGCAGCTGTGAGAGACGGAATGGGGACATGGGCCGAGTATTGGTGGGCTCTTCGTGTTTCTCAGGTCGTGTCTGGGATAGTGCATATTCCCACGGTGCATTGTTGGTTGGAAATATATGTGTGTTTGCCGGTGGTGCTTCGCTCCCATACTGCCTTGTTCGTTATGTTGAGCGCGAGCGTGAACGGAGTGTGAAGGACTGCAATCGCAAACAGCCGTGAGCGTAAATGGTTGCAAGCGTGAAAGGCTGTAGACGGGGCAGCGCAAACAGATGCGGTGCATGAGGCAGGTAGAGACTGCACTCCTCGATGAAGAGGACGTGTTTTCGAGAGGTGGCAATGGCCAGGGCTGCATGCGGTAGAGTTGTGTGAGCCAGAGGTGCGGGCTGTAGAGCCGCTGGTAGTGGTGACAATGCTCGAGATGTTGTATATGTGACGGCGGTTGCTCGCATGTGGTGGCAAGCGGTGGTGACGGATATTGCCTGTTGTAGTAAGTCGGCATGTGGTGGCGAGTCAGCGTGTGGCTGACATTGCGTGTGGTAGCGAGTCGGCATGTGGCTGACATTGCGTATGGTAATGGGTTGGCATGTAGGACCGTGCAGGTGCTGTATGCCAACGTGATTTGGTGAGGTGGCTGCCAGTGCTGACATTGCGTACAGTTTCCATCGGGTGTGGTAGGCCTCCGCCGTGTGAGTGATAGCGCAGCTAGTGAGGCTGCTCTGGAGGGAATGGGATGGACATTTGGGAGGCGAATGCAGCGCTACTGGTGTATGGTGGCAACGCTCTATGTGCTGCCTAAGTGGGTCGTGCATATGCTGGATGTCCCACTCCCCCTGAATGGCGAGTCTTGCCACCGTGGTGTGCGGCAGTAGTGGGATGGAGTGACGGCAGAGGTCACATTTGTGCTACAAGTAAGATGCAGCGGTGGTGCATTCCAGATACATGGGAACGGGAATGGGAGCAGTCAAGTAGGATGCATTGCATGCAAGAGGTGAAGCCATGTGAGGCATATGGGGTTGCTGTGTTTAGCTGTAAGGTGTCTGTAGATTACTCAAGTGTCTTGAATCCCTGTTCATAATTCTCCCCCGCAATTTGAGAAATCGGCGGGTCTGAGCTACAGCCTTACATGGTGACATGCAGCTGACATTGCGTGTGGTGGCGAGCTTGGTGTGTGACCGGTATCACGTGTATCATGGCAAGTCAGTGAGATGATGTCTTGTGTGGTAGTGAGCCACCATGTGACCAGCCTCGCGTGTCATAGCGAGCCAGTGTCTGGTCTGTGTCACTAATAGTGGCAAGCTGCTGTGTGAGCAGCATTGCGCCTGTGAGCTCCTGCGTAGTCGCTTTTGCATGTCATAGCAAATCGATGAGCAGTGTGTCATGTAGGAGGCAAGCTGGAATGTGTAGCTGGCGTCGCGCTAGTGAGCAACCATGTAGCTGACCTCACTTTTGACATGGCGAGTCGGCATCAGGTGTGTCACGGGTGGTTGTGAGCAACCATGTAGCTGAACTCGCTTTTGAAACGGCGAGTCAGCATCAGGTGTGTCACATAGTGGTGAGCATAACTCTTGGATGAGTGTATCTCGGCGTGAACCGGTGTGTAGCCATTGTCGTTTATGGTACGAGTAACCAGTGTTGGACCAAACTGGTGTACAATGTAACCAATCTGTGGTGCCCATCTAGGAGATCTCCCCTGCAATTGGAACAATTGGATAGAGAGGGTGGTTGCAGCATTGTACATATCTAGCATTGTGTGTTGTGCGCGTGTATTCTGATTGTCGGCTGAGTGTGACCATGCAATGCCACGACGGTGATGGTGAGCAGAAGACAAGGCCTCTAATGATCTGATAAAATGCGGCTTCGATGTCTTGTAGAGATAGGGCATTGAACGTGAAACCAGTGGGGTCAATGAGAATGAGCAACACGAGGACTGCAAGCGTGGTGAGCAACAACAAGGCGGTGAGCAGGCAAGGCCTGGGCAGATGTTTGCGTAATGCATTGAGATAGCTGCGCTTGAGCAGCTTGTCCTCGGAAATGGGCAAGCCGTTGACAGGGACGGCGAGTGAGGTTGGGTGCTCAGGTGTGCGCTGGTGATGTGTACGCAGGGCATCATCCGGGTCTGTGTGCTCCTTGCTGTACTGACTTTGGCATGATACGCCACTACTCGATGTTGGCGACAACACATCTGCCGTTCACGTCGGATGCTGGTGGAGTAGGTGGCGACTGCGATGTGCGACAAGGACGCGGTGGGTGTGAACGACGGCGATAGTGGACCAGGACGTGGGTACGGTGCGACAGCGGCACGCGCAGAGGGTGAGAATGCACTGCAATGGAGAGCAGGAGGTAGGACGGCGTGGTATTGAGGATGGCATTTTTCAGGCTGGTGTTGCCTACAGGAGCCAATGCCTCTGGCAGTCACAACGGTTGGATGCGTGTGGAAAAAACCCCGTCGAATACGTGGTTCAGGTGGCGAACCCATTGGTGAAAGCCTGGTGGTGTCAAACTGATGGGCAATGCTTGCAACGTAGAGTTGCGGGCTCTCTGAATTGGTTGCCCAGAGGAGGGCTTGGAGAGTGGGTGATGAAGGAACAGAGGCAAATGCGGCGAGTGCAAGTACTGTGCCTGCGCCATTTATGAGCGATCAAGACTCGGTGTTCCTCGCCACGTGCCATCCATGTGCTGGTGGAGCCAGTCCTCCCAGTTTGGTCCTGTCAAACTTCTCGACTGAAGTGAGAGACCTGTAGGGTGTTGGACACAGCATGGGATGGAGGTGAGCATGGACTGAACAAGGTGTCGAGTAGGCTATGTATCCAGCATTCAAGCTGGGTGAGCGTTCAGGCAGGGCCCATAACCTATTGTAAAGGCAACTCTATTGGCAGAGTAAGCCTGCGACATGTGAGTTCAGCATAAGAGCTGAAGAAGCACAGAAAATACATGTAAACTACTTATAGTCTTTAGTTCAGGCACAGATTGTGACTAATCAGGAGAACAAGAAAGAACAATAGGCAGTTACTCCGATGTTGTGTCAAGTGTATACTATTTTTACAACATGTACAGTACACAGCATGGAATAGGATGGCCCAATCCCATCACCAGAAAAATTGATACTACTGCAGTGAGAGGAGTTATATCGAACCTCGTATCTGTTAAAAGAATAACTCACAACCCTATCTTATCTCGTTTATTTGTGACCATTTGCACTCACACTGTACAGTCAGCTGAGTTCGAAGTCAGTAGTCCTTAGTCACTCACTTCGAACTCCAGACCACTTGCTTTTGTTGAGACACTAGGCCAGACTGCGTCAACGTAACCTTAGTAATTCAACAGTATCATCTCGTTAAGGATAGGAAGCGTGGAAAAGGAGAACATGTTAGGGGTAATGATGATTTAGTTGAAGATAAGAGAAGAATTGTACTCGAGGACTGTCAACTTCACCGCTTGGTGCATGCTGATCATCTTCCACAGATTAAAATTTTTATAAATGATTAGGCTCGCTGATAATGGCAATAATTGAGGATGGTACAATGGGTCGGCAGCGCCCGAGCTGGTGAAATGTGTCACGTGATGTTGGTGACTCAACACGGTAATGTCTTTCACGCGATGATCCGAGTCATTACAATTACTATTGTTCTTTACTGGCTAGTCAGCGATACGATAAAATTCCCTCTTCTTTAGATCTCTAACTGTCGTTTCTCCCATTAGTAGACTCGTGAAAAAAATGGCAGCTCACCCGACCTCCCTTGCTTCCTCTCCACACCCCTCTAAGCATGCAAGATCTCCAAGCCCATCTGAACATGTGCCACTGGCTGAGACACCTGTACAACCAGATAATCAACACATGAGCCGCTTTCCTCCCGTCATCGTGCGCGATTTCGTGGGCTTGCCACGCCCCCCATTGCTATCTCGACCTATTGACAAGGAATGGGTCGTCGATCTCAAAATGCCACCTTCTGCTGTCCCAGGTCTTCTTCAACGGAAAACAAAGGAATGGGAAGAGTCACACTCAAATCTTTATCGAACCGGAGGGAACCGTGCAGACCCTCCGAACACCGTCCCCAAAACATGGGGAGGACTGCCCAAAGCTGAAGACGATGAGATGATGCGTCGGGAAAAAGCAAGATTTGAAGAATTCATACACAGGCCGCGTCAGTTGGAGCTCACGCCGACAGAGCCCGACCTGGAAGTTATTTTCCACCACTACTCAGTCATGACTGATGAAGAGCATGAAGCTCATAAGCGCGTAAACGCAACCCTTCTAAATAAAATTGAGAAGGTTCAGATGGCTAGTCAAGAGCCACTCATCGACCCTCCGCCCACCACCCCACCCCCGCTTAACACGCCTCACCCACTCAAACGTAACAATGCTATAATATATGTCCCTGCATCCTCCCCTGCCAGTCCCCGCACGCTATCGCCCGTCCGCCCGTCCGAAAAACGTACCAAACGCAAGCGTGAAGAGTCTAACGAGTATGCTATCAGCAACACCGCTCGTAGTAACAAGCGGCCAACACGCGGAGATCGAGCTCCGAAACAGGATGGGGACGAGGCAGCTACGGGTACCACTTCTTGCTATTGGTTGCGTCGACGCACTCAATCATCCTCTTCTCGGACGTCAAGTACCAAACGTGTGGGTTCTAGGAAAGGCAAGACGAGGGAGCCGTGAACCCCCGTCACTCCCCGGTTTCTCCCTCCGCTGTACTTACTTCCTCGTTGGTTCCCCGTGTCTGTTCTATTGATCATGTATCCCTGTTGACTCTTGTTCTCCTGTCCCACATTATGTAGCAGCGCCTGTTTCATTACTTGAAACTCTAGCCTTTGACTTGTCTGTTCTGTTTCAATGACTCACCATTAGGAGGTTTTTTACCGTTTCATTAGTATTTAATCATCTTATTGCTATTATCTGTACTGTATTTACTTGGATGAAAGAAACAGTACCAATCGAATTTTCTCTCTTTCTTCTCTTGTGCCAAGAAATCGTTTCATCGTTTTGGCTGAGACCCGTTATGTTAATCAAATCGCTTGCTCTACACCCGTCCCGAGCATGCAACTGATCACTACAAGTAAATTAATTTTGAGCAATTAGCTCTCAGTTATGAGCTATTTTACTGCGAGAATCAAACTCTTGGCCGGAATTTCTATCTCCGGATTCGGTCTTGAACTTAACCCAAAACGCAGTGAATGCCTTCTCCAAATCTGCTCAATGAAACACCCATTCTTTCCTACCTCTCTCTCCCAACTAATCACATGCCTTCGCCATCTGACGCGCCTATCGAATTCTTAATAATTCATTTACATCAGCTACCTCCCAACCTCCTGGTATTATTTTCCTCACTCATAAACCCCCACAAAAGAACCGTCCTTCCCATCATCCGTAATCGACGCCAGAAGCACGCATCCACGATCCCTGGTGAGTTCACATGGCCCGAAGCCCTCAAACTGTGGCCAGAACTTTGGGACGGAGGTGAGCGACCCGGATTAAAACAGGGAGAAGAAGAGAAGCAGTGGGTGGATCTGGACCTGGAATTCTTGGGAGAGCAAAAGGGAAGGTCGGGAAACTTGGAAAGTTACTTGACGACTATGAGGAGGAGCGAGAGGCAGAACGGACGAGACTGGCGAGGCGGGAAAAAATGGTGAAGCGCAACAGCACCATAGGGAAGGAGTTGGAAGAAGACGAAGATGAGGAAGACGAAGAGTGTGTTGTTGAAGAACAAGAGAGCCCTGATCAACCGCGGATCAACTTTGAGCGTGTGGTGCAGGGATGCCTTACGTGCGTTCGACCACTGACCTGTGTGCTTTTCTCGTCCACACGAAGGAACTGCAGTCGATCGATTATGACTCGGTTAATTGGGACGACTGGTGGGATGAGACTGAGGAGCGAGAGCGCTCTTTGGAGGAAGAAGAAGATGCGGATGCGCCATTTATGGATGTCAATTCCTGAATAAGTAAGAGTCAGGGATATTTGTCGATGTTTTTCCCTTATTTTCCTCACTTCATGCACCCTCAGCGGCAGGCTCTCAAGAGTTTTTCCCGGGGTGTAGTCCACATCTGCGAAAGTGAAAGGAGTATAAGATTCAAATTTGCCGGTAGCATATTCATCTTTTTGCGCTTGCGATTCGAACGCGGCCTTTGCAGCCGGGCGGGCTCGGGTCCAGCTGACATGTTCACCCTGACAGTTGGTGCACTTTGGCTTGTCTACGTGGCATCTCTGCCCTGCGGGACATGGGAGGT
>QLPI01008401.1:29498-45176 GCA_003314275.1 Chroogomphus rutilus
GAGGGTCTTGGGATGTAGAGGCTAACGGTGCAAATAATTCCTACTATGACAATGCCGTTTGTAATGGCGTCATTGGAAGCGGCCTTGGTCTTATAACTGATCATCAATGGGCCTCGCTTGGTTTTGTCTCGTGCTTCAGGGCTGTTGAGCCAGGCTAGGTTGGAAAACTTTTTGCCCTTGGGAGGGTTGTCCGCATTGCGCGATTCAATATCCTCGATGGCATCTGCGACGCCGTCCCGCTCAAACCAGACCTTGGTTGAGGCATTGCGTACGATTACCGCGTAGGAATGCGGGGGGGTAATGGCATGAGGCTCAATGTGCTTAACCCTGTGTACTGAACGAGCCCTAGCTAGGATTGCGTCCTCTGCCGTCTTGAATGTAAGCGTTATATTTCCTGCGGCGAACTTTGTTATACCCTTCAAAGGGTGGGGTGGCAGGTGTAGTTTGGTGTAGCAGATTAGATTTCTGTGGGTTTTCCCAGGGAATAATATTGATTTATTGGCTCTATAAATAGAGGAATAATCCCCTCAATTTTATCGTGATTTTTATTGTATTTGTTGCTAGGTAAAATGTTGCTTTATTGATGATCTACTGGGAGCTGAGTCCCGGGTTTAGCCTGCGCTTAGGCGCCGGTCCGGGAAACCGGCCCGGGCGCCAAAGCGCTGGTTTATGGAATTGTGGTCCTCCCACAAGGTAAAAATAATAGAGGGTGAAATGTAAAAATATTATTTAGTATTGAGAACTTAACTCTCGGTCCAGGGACTGGTACGATGAGTTTCTGGTGTTTTCGTCCGAAATAGGAAAGTGCGATGCCCGGCGCTTAACCTTTGGTTCAGTGCAGAATGGAGTTTTGGTGATATCTCGAGTTCTAGTGAGAGTGGGGATGTAGAAAAGTGATTTCTACTTGTCTATATTTTAGCTAGATACAACTGGGTACTTATAAGAAAAGAAAAGGCTATGCAATCGTGAAAAATTATCAGAATGTGACCGGAGGCCGTTCTGATACGGCCGGGTGCGTGATGGAACGTGGGTATGTGGGCAAGGAAAAAGATTTTGGGCCATGCCCTGGAAAAAGATAGAAGAGTTATGAAAAAGAATCATATTAAGATTGCTTGCCCATCAGTGATCTCCCATCCATCAACCCTGAAGGGCTATTTGGGTTCTTGGGTCAGGTACCAGGCCAATCAGGTGGTATTCATCCAAAAGTGTCCCTAAAATCATGAAAATATTGTTGTATGTCCCTTATGTTGTCTGTAGGCCCTGTGATAAGTTGTATCCGGAGGGGAATAGAATTGGGGGAGTTATTTGGGTTTTAGTGTTGAAGTGAACAGAAAAAATATGTGTAATTACTAAGAAAATCCCATTGGTTCTAACAGCAGGAGGTTGACGTTCGGAAGCGCCTTGTAGTAGTTTGTTATCAGGTCGTTACAGTACCTTGTAACGACTATCGGTGCCCAGTTGTGGATTAGGGCATCCTTCGTAGCGTTTTTTGAGAGACGAAAAGAGAGCAATTCTGTATATCAGAGTACTATTTGTGCTGCAATTCGGCGATCATTTTGTGCCTTTGTGCGGCAGCCGCGTTGACGTTTCCTACAAGGCCTCGTTTGGCTGCGGAGGCATATGATGCTGTTATTGCTGTGGAGGGGGCTACTGCGGATGGGCTAGATATGATTGCCTCCTTCAGTTCTTTCATTGCATTTTAAAAATCGGTGTTTGAGGCCGGTCTGTCGTCTACGTAGAGGGCGGCCGCCTCGCGGAATGGCATGTTTTGAGGGTGAGAGAGTGTGTGCGGGTGAGGGGTCAGATTCAAATGGTGTAAAAGAAGGGGTTGGGTGTTAAGAAAAGCAGAGTTGGCTTTCTTGGGTCTTTCCTTAGGTCTGAGAGGCAGAAACTGGCCTGTCGGACCGTGGGAAATTTGGTGAGGTTATACAAGTGTTAAAACGCGGGGATGAAATTTTCCATCCTTTGCTAGACTCACACCGTCATATTCATGCGCTGTCTCCCCCGACAAAATGTCCTTTTTAGCATTTTCGAGTTGTCTCAGTGCCACTGTGTTGTCAAAATAGACCATTGCTGTAAAAGCAGTTGATAAACCCGAAGTATCGAGGATAAAAGGAGGAGATAACTGACGAACGTCTCCGCAATCTACAACCTTAATATGGTCACTGGGCCGGACCTTCAACGGGAAGTTGATTTGGCTGACATCGAGGCGCCGAGAACCTTGACGGATACCGTTGGGTCCAAACCGAGTTCTATATATAATTGTATTAACGACTCGCAGAACGTTGCTAGTACGTACCCTGGTCTAAAACTGGTAGCAGTGTCAAAGGGTGCGCCTAATGAGAAATTTATCAATAAATATTGCTCCCTTGCGCCAATTGAGTGTCAACATCCCTAAGATCGCAACGTCGTACGTTTGGTCCATCGTCTCCAAGGCATCTCAAAGGAGTGGACTTAGCGAAGGTGGTGAGTCCATACCATAAGAATGGTGCAAATGGTGAAAGAGGGTTTGTAGAGGGTAACTTTGTGAGGTTTGTAGCATCCTTCGATTGCATATAAGAATCTAAATCATGTGGGAATTGTGATTGTCCCATGGATTGTGCCACTAATGAAATGACAGCCGCAACACCAAGGAGCAGTGGACTAAGCATATGAATAGCTGGTTGTCTCGAGAATCTATGACTATCTACTTATCTTTACGGTCTACCGCATAGGGCAGTAGGGAGTAGCCACGTGATCATTCGATGACCAGTGCACATGGAGCAGATGGAACCCACACGTTAGGTTTATGTACCTTTCCCGTGGGATAATGCTGTAACGTGCTGTAATGCTGTAGCGCGCTTTATACCACTGATAACATATGTTTGCCCTGTAGAAACTGTCAGTGCTAGCAGAGTTTCCAATATCCCATTCCCCAACGATTTTCACCCCGGCTGTTGGAACGAGGGGCGGAAGGAGCGGGAAAGGGGAAAGGGGGATAGCGGTAGAGCGGGATGGAGAGAGGCCGGCAGCAGGAACGGACGGATGAAGCGGCCGAGGAACGAGAAGAAAAAAGGACCCGAAAACGAAGACAATTAGTAACCACTTATAGACAGAACAATGGTTCGACTTACGCGATGTTATGGTTTGGAACAGGCGAACGACGGTACCGGATATGATGCACGCGCACAGTAGGAATGGAAGGAACACGGGAATAAGGCTAGAGGACGAGATGAGAAGGAATAGGACAGGGTCAGCAGAGAGAAGACTTACGGTGGACAAAAGGACGGACTTACGCGATGAGGACCGACACACGATCATGCCAAAACGCACGTACGCTATTATCGAGGGAGGCATGGTAAGAGGTTAGAGGAAATTCCGATTGAGGCAGGATCTAGGGAAAGGAACTCACGTTGGTGTTGAAGATTTCGTACACAGGACAATTCAATAGATAGGGCGGTCGATGACGTGGAAAGGGGAATTATAAAGCAGGACAGCGACCCTGCATACGGATCTAGAGCGCCGGTACCGCATTAGGGAGGAATTAGTTCATAGTACCACGGTTCACTCACGTATAAAACTAGGTAGATAGGATACTATACATCAGTTCTAAACTCACCCGCTTGTCTATCAACCGTTGGACTCGACACCTGTATACGGTCGAGCTCTCGAAGTTACATCTATTCTCATCTCTCTATCGAACACCCGGACACGCCGGTATATTACCTTTAGGTGTAGTAAACATCAACTACACTATTTACTCATATATATTTCACTACGTCGAGCACCCAATAGCCCAAACCTTTACTCTGCCGACTACGCGCCATCTCTCTGGACCAGCGCCTAAGACCCTCGATACAGGCCGGTCATATAACCGCATACACGCAGTTACCACGCAATATAAAAAGAATAAATATACGAAACAAACATCAGAGAAAACTCATACAGTAACGGTTCCATTCCCCCGAGCCTTTAATTAAGAGCAATGGTCTCTGCATCGTGTGGATATATTTCCTGATCAGATTCGAAATCTCAACTAGATCTCCAATAGGGGGTGAATTGACTGACAATCAAAGAGCAGGGGAAATAGAGAAGTATCATATCCAGGTTGAGGGGAAGATATAATGGACGGAGGAATATTCGTATACCGTTGGGAACAGGTCGCAGTTGACTACCTGAGCAAATATCCGCAACGGCCCTGATTGGAGGCATGTCGAGTTACTTCATAATGGCTACCCTGACCTCTCACCAGAAGATCCTAACAATACCACAGAAATTGAACAGATTGCGCGTGAAAAGGGTTGTCTAAAATAACGTGTGGATTTTTAGGAGAGAAGGTAATAATTTCGACAACACGCTTTGATACAAGCAAGAAGTTCTAAAATTCGTGTAGAATAATTGATCGCACTGCAGTCCTGAGTTTTTGACAATGACTGTAAAATCCTCAAGAATGACATAGGGTCACGCCAGGACAGCGTGACCCTTTCAAGCACTGGATCTTGGTGTCTATTTACTACCTCATATCTTGAGTCGCAACAGCCTGGATGCGCTTAATTACATCACCTTTATGAGAATTGGTGACTTTGAAGGCTAAATCGATATCCGGAATTGCCGTATCGTAAAACTTCAACTTACCGGCTTGACTGAGCTTGAGATTCTTCACTCACGGCAACACCAGCGAAGAATGAAGAATGTTACAGAAAATCCTAGAATCTGTGGATCTACAAATGTAAGAAATCAAGTCCGCGTCCACCATCGTCTTCCACTTTCTACAAGTTTCTACAAAGTTCGACCACGTTCTCAAGTTCCAAACCTTGCACGTATATAACGGTTTCAACTGTCTGCTTCCCTCTAGCCTAACCTGCACTACAGCACCTGAAAAAGTCACTCAAATACTCCAAAAGCTTAACGCTTGATACACATGTCTCTCACCACCCACTTTTGCGAACCCTTCCACGACTCGTTCTTTACCATTTCAGACTTCAACCGCCTGTTTCAAACAGCCTTGGATGCTCGTATTCCCAGTTCGAGACGTGGGGAGGAGTCCCCGACAGTAACAAGTCTTCTGCGTCCAAGGTTCATACTATTTCCTATTCGTAACTTTCCTCCTTGATAACCACCCTTCTTTAGAATGGACTTGCACGAATCCAAGGACACAGACGAGATGACGGCCACATTTGAACTGCCTGGGATGAAGAAAGAGGACATGAGCATTGACGTTCACCAGAATCGGCTGGTCGTCTCAGGGCAGAGTACGATTTCGAATGAGCTCGATAAGGAAGGATATGCTGTGCGTGAAAGGAGGTTTGGGAAGTTCTCTAGGACGATCCCTCTTCCCACTGGTATTAAGGTATGTGTGGTCGTGCTATTAGATGTGTGTGACATGTGTTTGACTCAACCTTCTGTTGTGGTTTAGGCAGAGGACATAAAAGCTAGCATGGAGAACGGGGTTCTTACAGTCAGATTCCCCAAGTCTCATCCTGATCAGGAGCCGCGCAAAGTCTGTATTGCATGACTGATCATTTTTATGGACTTGATGCATGTCAAGAGGTAATACTATTCGTGTATTCGCAATAATTTGTACAGTACATGGGTTCAAATGTTAATATAAGCTTTAATTCATCATTATAAACACGCTCTTTGAAATTGATATTTGGAATATAATGTCTCAGAATAACGGGCAGCAGTCCACGTGGAACCACTCACCCAATCGCATCGGCGAGGAGGATCAAAGTGGGAATCCAGTGTAAAGCAAAATTTTTTTTTGAGACATCAAAATCTGCCAGAAGAGATATAAAAAGTATAACAGGAGCGGCTGAGTTGGATCAATGAGTGATTTTCAGGTCAAACGTAAAGGCAGATATATGCAAAGCGAAATCAAAATTAAAGAGCATAAACAGACAAAACCGACTAGGGTGAATGTAAAAAAGGGTGACGAATAAAGAGTCTTTTCATGGATAGTGAATGGATAAACGATCTTAGGGGCGAAGATGTGCTTCGGCCCAACAATGCTCTAAAAGGTCCCACAGTAAATCCACATCCTTAATATCATATCTCAATGGCGGAGATGGTCTTGGTGGTGGTGATTTGTTCAGAATGGCTAACAACGGAGACCTCTCGAAGTGAACTGTACGGGACATCCCATGTCAGTAGCTAACAGCGGTGTAAATATTGGACACCTATTGTAATCTCCCAAATCTGAACAAAAGTGAATTGGGATACCGGTCGGCGTCATCATTAACTTACCAATTTCATGGGATTGACACTGGGGTGATCTCGAAGATACACATCTGCACTCCCATTGGGATACCATGGCAAAACCATGCGAGGGATGTCACGTAACGATATACAACACCAAGAAAGAGTGAAATGCTTTCATGATCAAGCAGTGACCATATCTGAGCTTCACGGTGAAATTGATACCAAGAAGCATAATTCAAACAAAGTAGGTCTGCCGGATAATCATGAACATTGAAAAAGGTAGGTTGATTGGAATTGCTACTAAAGTCACGCAAAATTTTGGCAGCCACCTGGAATGGTGTTACTTTACTGCTGTCTGTCATCTGGAACAAGTAATGTTGTGCATACCGGTTTACTTTTGTAATTCTGTTGGCTATTTATATGCAATATTCCTTTCCATATGTCTGATTGCCCTGCATATGCAACAGGGTATTTTCCTATAAATTGTACAACGGATTCAAGGGTTTGGTCCTCAGTTTCTCGACAATCATCAAGCACTTGCAAACGAATCTTTGAATTGGTCGAGCACAGTGGGTTCGCGGTGGGGTAATGTAGGGCGCGGTGGAGGTTGAAACATGTTATTGGATCTTGTATTTGTATATGAGATTCGTTACTTGACTTTGGTAGCCATTGAAGCTAGTCGCTGAGAATACACAATCTATCGGCGCCTCACCGACAGGGACGCTGAAGCCATGGGCACCCAAGGTTTAGCCTAGCCAGCACTAAGTTGGGTGCTGGACCTTTGCGCACCAGGCGCCATAAGGGAAATAGCGTATTTAAGTGATGCGCAACGCTTAACGAAGTTGGATGTCCTTTTGCGCTAGCGCGCTTAAAGGGGAAGTAGCGCGCATATAAGTGATGTCCAAGGCGATGCACATACACTTTTATTTATTTATTTATTTATTTATTTATTCACCCTTATGATGGGTTCAAATTGGCTGCCCACGCGCAACGCCTTATAAGCGCGTTGGTGCACAAAGGTCCGGCACCCAACTTAGTGCTGGCTAAGAATTGGGCGCCAATGGCTTCAGCGTCCCTGTCGGTGAGGCGCCCATAGATTGTGTGTTCTCAGCGACTAACTTCCATGGCTACCAAAGTCAAGTAACGAATCCCATGCACAATCGCAAGGTCCAATAACATGTTTCAACCTCCACTGCGCCTTACATTACCCCACCGCGAACCCACTCTGCTCCGCCAATTCAAAATTTCGTTTGCAAGTACTTGATGATTGTCGAGGAACCAAGGACCAAATTCTCGAATCCACTGTACAATTTTTAGGAAAATACCCTGTTGCCCATGGAGGTCATTCAGACATCTGGAAAGGAATATTGCATGTGAAGAGCGAACAGAGTTTCACACGTGAACCGGTATGCACAAGAGTACTTGTTCCACGGCAATAGAGTGACACTATTCCAGGTGGCTGTAAAAATCTTGCGTCACTTTAGTACCAATGCCAATCAACCTACCTTTTTCAAGGTTCGTGATTATCCGGCAGAATTACTTTGTTTGACTCATGCTTCTTGGTAGCAATTGCACCGTGAAGCTCGTATATGGTCACTGCTTGATCATGAGAGCATTGCACTCTTCCATGGTGTTGTATATCATTCCGATGACATCCCTGGCATGGTTTTGCCATGGTACCCCAATGGGAGTGCAGATGTTTATCCCAATGGGAGTGCAGATGTTTATCCCAATGGGAGTGCAGATGTTTATCCAAATGGGAGTGCAGATGTTTATCCCAATGGGAGTGCAGATGTTTATCCCAATGGGAGTGCAGATGTTTATCCCAATGGGAGTGCAGATGTTTATCTTCGAGATCACCCCCATCTCAATCCCATGAAATTGGTAAGTCAACGATGACGCTGACTATAATCCCAATTTACATTTGTTTAGATTTGGGAGATTACATTAGGTGTCCAGTATTTACACGTCCAGGGAATAATTCACGCTGACCTGAAGGGTGTGAGTGCATTCCCTTCAACTTGCCTGGCTACACTTACACTCGCGTCACTACAGGCCAACGTGATGGTCGACAACACTGGTCATGCCAAGTTGATTGATTTTGGTCTTTCGCGACTGATCGATGCGGTTGCTGGTCCTTCGGGACTCACACAATCGAATGTATCCTTCTCCATTCGATGGAGTGCCCCCGAGCTCGTCCTTGACGATAATGCCCATGCTACAACTGCAACGGATGTCTATGCTTTGGCGAGCACCATACTCCAAGTACATCACACCTATTATTTTCAACGCCCTTTCTGACCCCATTCTATGTATTAGCTACTGACAGGGGATGTCCCGTACAGTTCACTTCGAGAGGTCTCCATTGTTATGGCCATTCTGAACAAATCACCACCACCAAGACCATGTCCGCCATTGAGACATGATATTAAGGATGTTGATTTACTGTGGGAGCTTTTAGATGATTGCTGGACCGAAGCACATCTTCGTCCCAGTATCGATATGATTAAAGATCGTTTATCCATTCACTATCCATGATAATACCCTTTATTCGTCACCCTTTTTTAAATCCACCCTTATCGGTTTTGCCTGTGATGCTCTTTAGCTTTCATTTTGCTTTGCATATATATATCTTCGTTTACGCTTGACCTCAAAATAACACATTACTCTAATTCAGCTGCTCCTGTTAAAATTTTTAAATCTCTTCTAGGAGATTTGGAGGTCTAAACGAAAATATTGGCTTCTATACTCGATTCCTACTTTGATCCACCTCACCGATGTCATTGGGCCAGTGGTTCGACGTGCACTGTTGTCCATCATTCTTAGACATTATCTTCCAAATATCAATTACAAAGAGCGTTTTTATAATGATGAATCAAAAAGTTTATATTAGAAGCCACCTGTTGTGCCCCCTGCCTCTATAAGCGCGCTGGTGCACACCCAACTTAGTGCTGACTAAGATTTGGGCGCCTGGCGTCAGCTTCCCTGTGGGTGAGGCGCCCATAATTGTGTATTGGCTGCCAAAGTCAAGTAACGAATCCCATGTACTGTTAAACAACATGACTCACCAATACTGCAGACACACCGAGTAGGATACTTTGGTACTGTTTGCACTGTAACTCATAGATAGCGGAGTCTGGAGTCAAGCGGCTCTTCAGCTACTTACTCCGGAGTTCAGGTACTGTACACATATCTAGAAATATAGTCAGCTACTTACTCCAGACTTCAGACCCGCACATCTGACAATCAGCGAACATTCGCTGAGACAAAACTGCCACGTACAGTTCATAGGGTTTTTAGCAGGTTATGGGCCGAATTACAAAGCAACTGTATAGCACTAACCTCGTCTTTAATCCACCACAACAAAACATGTCTAACCCAATGCCGAACTTCCCCAAACTCAATAACAGAAACTATGCCACCTGGAAGGACCAGATGAAGGCTTGGGGTCTTAAGCAAGGATGGTGGAGAATAGTTAGTGGAGACATACCACGACCGTCTGACCCAGATGCATACCTGAAGTGGCTAGAGCAAGCCGACAGAGGAGCAGGAGATATATACCTGTCCATTGAGGATGACCAAAGGCACTACCTTGGTGGAGAAATCTATGACCCAAAAAAGATATGGGAGCTGCTTGAACGAGGAAACCAGTCAAAGAAACCAGGGACACAATTTAATGCATACAATGACTTACTATCAATCAGGAAGCTAGAAAATGAAGGCCTTGAGAGCCTCATTGCATGCGTTGAAGAAAAGGGTCATGCCATCCAGGATGTTCGCCCGGCCAATTTCACCCTCGCGGACCTTGACAAAGAGATGCTCTCTATGGCTCTGATCCGTGCCCTGCACGAAGAATATTCTTCATTTTTCTCTTCCCTCATGCTCATTGACAATCTCGACAAAGCTGCAATCCATGAAGCTTTCAGGAATGAACAACTCAATTGAGAACGTCAAAGCGTAGCACCCACAAATCTGATGCCTACAATGGCACTCGTTACCAACACTTCAGCAAATGTCAGCTGCAACTTTTGCCGGTATAAGAATCACACCCTGCCCCAGTGCAGAAAATACAGTGCGGCAAAGACTGAAGCATGAAAGCCAAGACAGGCCCGCACGACAAATGTTTCATCAAACTCAAGTACCAGTCCTGCAACTTCAACTGAGACTGCGGCCCCTGCGACTATAGCAGTCACTAACACAGGACCAGTGAGCAGAACCACAGTGACTGAATTTGCCAAACATGCAAGTCTCCTCTCCAAGACAGTTGCCATACCACAAAGCACTGACTTATGGAACCTAGACACAGGTGCCACGTCTCATATGATGTCACACCGCCACTGGATCCATGACTACAGCGAGTTTCGAGTCCCAATCCGACTTGCTGACAATACTGTCGTGTACTCGAAGGGTGTGGGAAACGTAGTGTTTAATCCAGTGATATCTGGAAGAGACGTTAGGTCTGTGGAATTTACATGTGTCTTACATGTGCCTGAGTTACAGAATAATTTACTTGCTGTCTTACACTTGACATGCCAGTGTGGGATTGATGTTCATATCTCATCAACCAAGCTGACAATAACCTTCTTGTGTGGCGATGAACACTTGTTTATGGGACACATCAAAGAGGATAACTCAGCCTTCTTAGCAGGAACCACACAAATGTTTACAGAACATGCCCATCATACAATCTCAACACTCCCTGCAGATCAGAATTTATGGCATTGGAGATTTGGCCACCACAGGTACGATGTTATCGAGAGAATTGTCCGCAAGAAGTTGGCAACCGGGATGCACATAAATTGTTAGGGCAACACTATTGACTAAGTCACAATGACAAGATAAACCTGTATTTATGAGCTGAAAAAGAATATTCCACCTGGTGTAGCGGTAATCCTCAGTTTATACAAGGTCTACTACCAAGAAATACATGTAAAGCTCACCTGGTGTAGCGGTAATCCTCAGAGATCAAGCTGAGGAGTCACCATCACACCAGTCACAACCCTATGCCCTAATCCGGCGCTTATTACATAACCAAGAATGCGAAATGGAGATCATGTAAATGGGAAAAGATCGACCAAACCCTGACATCACCCCCCTCTCAATGCACGGCGTCTCAATGTGGGCCTTGGAGAATAGGTTTAGTGAAAATATCCCATGAGATACCCTCTCATTCTATCCCATAAAGAGGAGCAGGGAGGGGTGTTAAGTCCGCGTGTCAGGCGCTTAGCTAGTACTTCTGAAGGGGCTTTCCAGGGTAGCGCGAAAGTCCATAATGGGGCTGAAGACCGAAGGTGGGGATCAGGCGGACCACAGACGGGATGGAGGCGCTGGGAACTTAGGGTAGGTCATGGAAAGGTACTGTCCGGTCACTAAGGTGTTCGAGGTCGAAGGGACTTGGCTTCAACTTGTGTGTTGCGCCCTCCTCGATCGTCTGTCCCTAATTTCGGAGAGGAGACAGAAGTTTACCGGAGTGAGTCGGAAACTAGGTGGACTAAGTTGATATTCGTACTAGCGAACAGTCTAGTCATCTGGGAGACTATATACATGCGACTATCTTTGTACTATCTTTTACCGGTCATAAAACAAGGGAAAAGGAAGTACAAGGGGTCAATATAAAAGAGAGAACAAGGGAGTGAGGTACGCGATAGTCCTGCACGTCGGTTATCAAAGTATTGAGTCTCGGTTGGAGACAGACTCAGAGATGGTGTCTCAGTCATGATGGGAACGGAAGCAGAAAGCGGATTCCCGGTCGGACTTTGTTGGGGACAGAGATTACGGAAAACAATCCTTCGTCCTTTCGGTCGGAAAGGTCTCGGAATAAGGGGGGGGTGGTTGTGGGGGTTAGTGTGGGTTATTGAAGGCATGGGCTATAACAGGATGTGTGTGGGTGTGTTTTGGAACCGTAAATGAGGTAACCCGAGAACCGTGACAAAACTTTGGTGTGAAGAAAGTCTAATCAAGTTCTCCGACAAGACGAGGGCAAGTGGAAGCCTGTCCGGGTTGATGTCCAAAAAGAATTGTTTAGAGGGGGCCTTGGCAGGTGCCTTTTCAATTACGTGTAGGAATAATAGTTTGTGTACGTGAACTATTATTCTACCCTTGCCTAGGATTATTTCCACGGATGTTCTATAAATCTGATTTAGTTCTTTTTAATATGTTTTTGCGTACCTTTTATGTTTTAACCGAGAACCCTTTGTTAAGCACTGACCTTCGGATCAACGTACTCAAGAGAGGGAGACACTGACCTTCGGATCAACGTGTCTATGAGAAGGTGGCACTGGCCTTCGGACCAACGTACCAGAGTGGCACTGACCTTCGGATCAACGTACCCAAGGGTGCTTGATGCACAAGATAATCCAATGGACTATGGGTGAAAGTAAAATAGATTGTTCAGTTACGCTACAGAACTAGTCTCTATTTATACTAATTCTAAGCTAATTATGTAACTCCCCAATAAGGCAAGGCTTTCCTGTAATTAGTGGAAGGGTGTGGAAAGGAATGGAAAGTCCTAGAAACCTGTGGCAGCTACGAGTCACCCTGTAGTCACTAATGAGTCACCCTATAGTCATTAATGAGTCACCATAGTCATTAATGAGTCACATTCCCACGGCTGGTGGTCTCGTGACTGGTCAAGTCACGAAATATTAATAGTAAATAAGCCGAGCTTCTGGGCTGACCTAATGTGTAATAGTTATTACTTAAGCCCAGGAATTTGTTGTACAAATGCATCTTGAGAGCTTGAGCCAGCAGTTTAGCACCATTTTCCGTGTATAAGTGTTTGGCGCCAGGCTGTGGGTCCTTGTGGGTCCAAAATAGAAATAAGCGAAATATATAAGTGTTTTTGAAGTATTTCTTTAGGCTTTGAAGAGCTTGATAGTTTAAGAGTTAATTACTATAAGTAATTCACTCTTAAATGGCCAGCCAAAATTATTATATTTTTTTTGGTAGTCAATTCAAGACTGATTTGTTGAGTTATTGTATGAGTGAGAGAGGTTTGGACTCCTTTAAACTGATCCCTGATCCGATGACTCTTCCTATCTGTTAGGGAATCTCCCATTCTCCAACAGGGTGGATATCATCAAAGGTCTCAAAGGTACAATGCTGACCCCCTTCTGTCCCCTTTTCTTGGTCAGCATTTATATATCCAGGTCTTCCCCCACCCTCCAACGTCATGTGACTGGTTCACTACATCAGATGACCAGTTCAACTGCTGCTTCCTCCCACCACCCTCCCAACCGGTGGACACTCGCGCACCAGACCTCCCGACACTCCCATGTGTGGGGCCGTCAGGATGTGTGGTACGCTGGTCTCGCCACATCATGTGTGGTGGAGGAAAGACCTCAGTGTGTGCTGGATGCCACATGTTCACATTGTGCACCCACTGCACACCAACATCCTTCCTCCACCATGCATGATGCAGTGAACACCCATGCACCCCACCTCCCGACACCCCCACGGTGTGGGGCTGTCAGGACGTTTGGTGCTCTGGTGTCGCCGCATCGTGCGTTGTGTCGGGTGCCCTACAGCCTGGGTGATGCCCCCACATGTCACACCAACTACCACTACACACGCAACGACCGCTCACCGACACGACACTCCCACATGTTGCTTGCGACTGCGTTCGAAATAACACTAACCCACATAATCTGCTCAGTGTGTCATATCTGTTGTTTCTCAGGTATATGTAACAACGCTCCCCAACCCCAATACGCTCAGTGCATTGTGTCTGTTGTTTCTTAGATAGTGAGACTGCTCCCACCTGATATGACCGAATAGGTACGCCCCCACCTTGGATGAGTGCCCTGCTTGGAGCTTATACACTGTTGCGCACTCATCGACCATGGCTTCGTGTGCAACCGTTTCAATCTATTCGAGTCACACCGTTTGCCCATGTCAAAGGCTATGATTCCCTGCATACAAACTTTCTACAGAACTACTTGCACTATTCATGCAACATTATGTTAAATGTACTCGCGCTCCAACAGGCTTGAGCCTACGATCAGCACATAGCAGTACACCCCACATTGCGCCGACGTCGCAGGTAAGCAACTCCATATACCTGACCCTGCTTGGTTGCTGACTGTACAGTGAATTTGACACATCGCTTCCAAACCACTGATTAACTGACAGTGATGACATATCGCTATACAGTGATAATAGGTATGCCCCCTCCTTTGATGACCGCTGCTTGCTATCTAAGAAACTGCACTGTTGCGTACGACCGCCGCTAACTAATCCAACAACGGATTTCTGTATGGGGACCATTGCTCGATACACTCAGTTGGAGTGTGCTCGCTGTCTAAGAGACCACTCAGTCGACTGGTGTATCCCTATATGGTGATAACACCAAAAGGGTGACTTTCCAATTTAAGAGACCCTGCCCCCACCAGCGTCAATGACCTACGCGTACCCACGAGCATTGTATATCGATGTCAGGATGTTCAGTGCATTGGTGTCGCCACGTCATGTGTCATGTTGGGTGTCCTACACACTGTGCACACCTGGGCACTCCACCTCCTGAAACCCCCATGTGTGAGACTGTCCGGACGTGCGGTGTGTTGGTGTCACCGCATCATGCATCGTGTCGGGTGCCCTACATAGTAGGAGCATGGCCATGGTGGGAAGAAGACAGCAATCGGCATCGATGACCTATGCATACCTACACCAAAACCGTCGACGACAGCCGATCAATTCAGCGATTTCTTACCAGGGTTTCTGAATCCTGTCATGTTGGACACTTCCCCTATGACCGATAAAACCACCCCACCTTGTGCATGCTTCTTACACACTGCCATACTCATGTAATAAGAAAAAATTTATTCTTTAATCTCGCTCTCCACCATCTGACATAATGCAGTACCCTTTGCACATGACCACCACCGACCAATATCATGGCCGACTGACATGACCGAATAGGTATGCCCCCACCTTCGATGACCGCTGTTTAATCGTGAGTCGTCTGGGCTTTCACTAAGTTGTCACACATGTACGCACCCAGAGTCATCTGTGTTGGTAAGGTGAGTAAAAATGATTCTGTTGCAAAAAAAACCACGCCTTCTCTCCCTCCACAGGCCGCAGGGCCACTGTCCTGGCAAAAGTGGCCGCCAGGCCACCGTTTTTGCAAAGGCTGCCGCCAGGCAAACCAGCATCATAGCATTTTTGTTTCTTTCAAATTGTGAAGTCAATGGCCTTTTATAGTTACTAATAATTATGTATTGTTTGAGTATGTAAATCAACTAGCTACGGCCCACCCGAAGGGTGGAGCCCAGCTAGTTCTATTATGTAGATTGATTCGATTGATTATGCGTACCAAGGTTTTCATCCATGCAATAATTCCGATCCTCCTAAGATTATACAAAATGTACACAAATCATGGCAAATTACCCATGATAGTTTCAAATAAAGTGCAGATAATAGGTAATTGAATATCTGAAAGGAAGGGCTATAAATTGGAATGAAGCATAATTGACTGAAATATGACAGCAAAAGTTAAAAAAA
>QLPI01008404.1:0-13985 GCA_003314275.1 Chroogomphus rutilus
GTTCCCACGATGGCTAAGCTAACTTAGAGTAATGAAGAGGGACACAGCATCAAAGGTAGACGGCCCGACCCGTTGGATAGTCGAACGATGCTGGGGGGAACCTTAGACATGAGGCTGGCTGAACAGGACGTTCCCGCCATGGCAAAGCTAACTTCGAGCAATGAAGAGGGACACAGCATCAAAGGTAGATGGTCCGACCCTTTGGATGGTCGAGCGATGCCGGTGGGGACCTTGGTCGGGAGGCTGGCTCAACAGCACGTCCCCGAGATGGCCAAGCAAAGTGACAGCGACGCTAGCCAGGCTGGAGTGATCTTGGCGGTCGGCGATGGTCTTGCGCCAGTGACTAAACCAAGCTGACAAAGCACGTTCCCGCGATGGCCAAGCGAAGAGACAGCAACGCTAGCCTGGCTGGCGTGACCGGTGATGATATTGCGCTGGTGATCAAGCCAAGCTGACTTCGACCGATGTGCACAATGTTTCTTCGAACCTCCAAGAAGGCCATCGGGCAGAAGAAAACAAGTCTGTTGTCGGCGCAGGGTGTGACAAGGACGATACTAAAACCAAAAGGTGGTGGGCGGAGCATAAGAAAAGCAATTCCTCAACTTACAGAGCAAGAATGAATAAAGAACCTAGTGGCCGATTCACAACCCTCCAACAATTAGTGTGGTCACGAGCTTGCGGATGACATGAACCGACATCAGGAGCCGATGCAAGCTGAACAGACGATAACGAAGGAAAGAAACGCCCCCTAGAAGAACGGTGTTGGGACTGGATGGATCAAGACGTAAATAAAACTCACGTGAGAATAACCAACGGTGACAAGGAGGTCGGTAAAAAGGATTGAAAAGAAAAAACGAAGCGAAAGAGAAGATGAAGAATGAAGGGAGAAGAACAAGGGCACAGTCCAGCAGAATACGACAAAGTAACAGTACAAGCTATCTTATATGGCTCGCACTTAAACAATGACAGATCTATGCAAATGATTGGTGAACGGGGGGAAGGGGGAGAACACTGACAAACTTACCGCGCAAGCATGTAGAACCAGGGCCTAGTGTTCGAATCTCTCGCCACCAGCTTATAAAAGATGTGACTAAAGAAGCGTGAGACCGATCCCAGCCGAATACAGAGACAAAAAAGAAATGGAAGCAAGAAAAAAGAATGAAGAAACCCCTCCTAGAGGGAAGATGTTTTCAGTAGATCAAGCAAGGCATTGATCAACATTCGACTCACGTGGTCATATGCAAGGTCGACGATCAAACGGCGCCGAGAGTACAAAAACCAAGGCAGACAGGCGATGGATGGGGGAGAAGAGAGATGGGGTGATGGTGGATGGGGAAAGAAGAAAGGGATGGGCGGTCAGGACTTTATAGAGAATTGGTAGGCGATGCGGCTGGTCGGGCACGAGATAGAATGGAAGCTTATGACTCAGCACACAGCATCGGCGAAACCCAACGCCGCACGAGGCCTGGCATATGTACAAATTGAGCACAGTGAGCCTGAGTACAGCGATGCTTCAAGGTAGACGTCCATCGGGAAGTGTCAGCCCTCTGGCATGCTCAGCTGGACACCTCTCGGTGCTCTCGGTGGGCACAGAACAGTTTCTCTCGCTCATTCAATACACCAGATGCTTGCGATGGCAGTTCATTTGAATTTGTGACATCTTGGCATGGATACCACCTCCAGGGGCCTGTTGTGTCATCAGGTGCCGTGAAGCGCCCTAAGCAACTGCTGGCGTATTCCTGTGCATCCGCAACTCTGAGCTTATCATCGCTGAGCCACTCCTCCTTGGCCCTTTTCCACTTGCATTCTAAGATCCCTGTGCGTCCCCTCCAACCTTCCCATGCGATGTATGTACCTGAATAAATGCTCCATCCCTTTGTGCCCTGCTTCCCCCTTCTATACATGACCCATCCGAAAAGACAATTACTTTTGCAGTCTCTGCCACAATCTGTGCTATCTCTTGCTCCTTGTTTTGTGAGATTTCCATGCTGAAGTCCAGGGCCCATTTGTGCTTTAACACCACAGTCTGAATCTTCTCCATTCTGTCTGGTTTCAGGCCATAACCATGCATAACCTCATGGAGGGGGGAGCAGTGTCATTTCACATATCTTTTCACAGCCTTCCACACCTTCAACTCAAGGGGATGGCTGCGCGGTAGGCAGGCTAGTCTCACTGCTTCCCTGTGTACCACGTTTGAGACCAAGACTCTCAAGTACTTAGCTTTCTCGGCCTCGCCAGCCTTCTGTACTGTCCAATATATGCCTCCCCTTCCTTAGCGTGTAATTTGCGTGCTCCTTAAACCTCAGCTCCTGGTCCATGACCACTCCCAGGACCTTGTGCGACACCGCCGTTTGTAGGACGTGCTGGCCGATTGTTATCGACGGTCTCTCCAGCCACCAGCAAGTAAAACAGATATTATTTGTCTTGAAGATGCCTCCAAAAAAAAATAATTAGAATACAAAGCCCCAAACGATATATTGCAGTGCAGTCAAAGGGAACAATAAATACAAAATGCCAGACACCATATGGCACAGTGAGGAAATAAGCAAGCAGAACACGATAATAGGCAAGAACAAGAGCACAGGAAGCAGAAGAAAAAAAGGGAAGACAAAGATTATTGACAAGTGCATGGCCGCTAATCGCACCCGTCTCTACGAAGTACGCCCAATTGTTGTACCACTAATGCTAGTGACCACCGGAGAACGTCTCGATGAGGAACGAATCCTCCCCAATCAAGTATATCTCCCTAGTGCACTGGGTTAGAGGGTCCTCAGTTGGGCCCGCAGGCGCCAGACACCACCGTGAGTCTCGCCTTCAGGTCCTTCCAGAACGGTCTCCATCTGGGCGGGACTCCTCAATGAAACCGAGTCTGCGGTTTGGGTTGGTGCCAGGGCGATATCTGGCACCAGGTCCTCGCGAAGCGGTGAAATATGGGTTGTGCTTGTTGTCATGCTCCTTACGACCACCGGCACGGAAGGGAGACTGGCACGGTAGAGCATGGGAAGATGCAACACTCTTGATGCTGCCTGGCATCCTAGACTGCTGCATCCTATCTCCAAATTCAGAGGTGTTTGTGGGGCTCAGAGAGGCGTTGAACTTCCTAGATGTACCCAAGGTTGCAGTAGCGTATCGAGTCGGGTTTGGGGGATTAGAAGCCTTGGGAGTAGTGGGAGTGAGCCGAAAGGGTAGTTCCGATGTTGGTTTGGAGTTGACAGGTAAAAGGCCGCTGAAGAAGGCAGGGTCATGCACATTTTGAACCATGCCGGGCAGGTGGCCTAGGTGGTTGGATGGCGCTGCGTGGATTGGTTGGGAGGACGGGACAGCATCAGTGAAACCCGACAGGTGGTTCTTTGGCGGCTTAGCAATGGTATTTGACTTCAACACCTTGTCCTCCTGTACCTCCAGCAATGGAGGGTCATCCTTGTCATTAGTCCTTCCAAGCGGTGTTGGAGCACGACGACCTTCCGTGAAAAATCCATGAGGTGAATGAGATCGACGCTGAAGAGGGGTAGACGTAGACAAAGGACCTGCACCGTGATGGGACACCGAAAATGGCTGTGCAATGCCCTCAGTATCAAGGCGCGGTTTCTTCCTTAGCGGTTTGACCAAGCAATGAATGGCTGCAAGTTCAGCGTCTTCACGCTGTTTTTCAGTGGCATCTGCGGGAAGTTCACCCAGGCTGATGTCAGGGGTGTCAGTCGGGCTGCGGGCGCGCTTGCCGAGGACAGGCTGTCCAGGCGAGGGGTTCAGCAGAGTTGGGTCACTGATGAACTGTATCGGTATCGGCAGAACCAGAGGGTTGACCCTGCAGGATCATGAAAATCAATTTAGCACAGACTAACAGGCAAGCTAACATACCCAGTAACCTGATTGGTTCCCACAATTGTTTCCACAGCTTTGTCCTTCTCTGGATTCTCCCCAACTTCACAGCACAATGTGTCACCATCTTTTCTGTTGACTAGAGCCTTCACAGGCGCTACTGGCGATTTTGAGCCCAGTGTGGAAGTTGTAACACTCAACTTTGAAGGCTCTTTGTGGTTAGCTGTCGCCATAAAGTCTTGAAGTTTGGTGTCAAGTACCATAACATGCTTTCTCAAGGTGGTGTTTTCGCTGAGAAGCTCCTTGACCTGCCCTTCCAAAGTACTAGTCCGCACCACTAAGCTCGTGTTCGCTTCGGTACACAGTGCAACGTCCGATACCAAAGTGCGTCGTACGTCTTCAAAACGCTTGATCTCCTCCTTCAAGGAGGAGATTTGGGCCACAGATTCCACGAGCGCGGGGAGAAGAACCATAGTACCTTCAAGCTCGGCTACCCGAGCAGTGAGAGCAAGCATCTCGCTGTCAGAAAGGCGGTGTTGGAGGGCCAGAGATTGGGTGGACGACGCATGAGGGGGTACAGAAATGGGGAGGTAAGTCTGGTGATCAGCACTTGAACCGGGAGCAGCCTCAATGACCGGAGAAAGATGGCGGACAGATGTAGGAGCTGCTACCAAGCATTGCTGAGGGTCAATCCATGCGGTACACAACCAGTGAACAGACATACCAATGTTGAGACTGTCCAGTTGTTGATCAAATGCGACTGCCACGAATCCGAGCCCTTCATCTGGTCGAATATCGTTCAAATTTTAGTAAGAAGATGATCAAGTCAACCTACCTTTTTCCGGAATAGAATCTTCCTGTAGCACAGCGATAGTGATACCCTTGTCGCGACTGATGACCTTGGTCATTTTCCCAGGTGCTCTCTTTCCACTGAAGCAAATATAAGGTCAGATGCATTCGACGTTATCAAGAGAAACAATACTCACTTAGCCAGGTCACAGAGAGCGTTGATCATCTTGTCAGTGCGCATGTTCGCCTTGACGCCATATTCCTGGAAGGTGTTAGTAGATTGTATGTAGAGAGAAGTTGCACAGGTACTTTGCACAGTTGCTGGATACTAGACCGGGACATTGAGCTGAGAATCTCTCGATCAGGTATGTGGTTCATATCGATTGTGCGTGAGGATCGAGTGTTGATGGTGGTGGTTAGAGTTCAAGCAGAATTGTTACAACCAACGCGAAGGATCACGTGACTTTTATAGTCCAAACAATGATTTAGCTCCGCTTTCTGAACTCCGCCTCCCGCACAACATAGAACATTGAGCTTACAAAAAAAACCTAACATTTTTCTTAACAATCAAAATGTGAATCAGATTATAACTCATGTATAAATTTAGGTACTCAAAAACCAAAAATTGAAGTTTCACCCAGGAAATCTATTTCAGAGTTTTAGATTATATGATACATCTCAACCTTTTCTAATTCATAAAGAATTGAGTCTTGTTTACAATTATACTTGATCGATCTTGAAATTGTATTAGGTTCAAAAGCCTTAAATTGAGTTTCTCGTCAAATTTTGAACTTATATTCATGAATCTGAAAGAAAGTGACGTCACACTAACATACCGCCTGGGGACTATCATGCGAATCACTCCAGCGTATTGAACCCAACTGTTAACAGAAACGGGCATCAGGCCTAGTGCGAGCATAGGGGCTAGGGGAGCTAGGACCGGTACGCTGTCCCATGGTTACATACCACACTTTTCTCAATCCTCATGCATGGCCTTGATGGCTGATACGTACATAAACCCTCATGGACCTTTCTCAAACCTCAGCCGTTACACTTTCGTGTCCGTCTGAGGTATGCGTACTGATTCACTACAGACTACTAGTTACTGATTATCTACTTAGTTAACTGCACTGCTGTTTTCAGGTTATGGGCCCTGGCCAAACTTAGACAGACACAAACTACAAAGACAGCAACTCTTCTACTAAAACCCTACTGTCAACTACTTCACAATGACTACCACAAAGAGCACCACAGGATATTCGAACCCCCTGATCTTCACCGATGAAGAGAAGTTCGATGGCACCAACTGGCTGGACTGGAGCAAGGTGATACTAGTCGCCGCTCGCCTCCGGAGTGCCAGGGCATACCTCAAGGGAAACATTACCATCCCTACTACCACTGCTACCATGAAAACCACAACCACCCCTACAATTGCAATAACAACAGCCAAAACACCTTGGATATCGCTCACCCCTTCCTTCGATGAATATGATGTTTGCGATGCTTGGACAATGGCACTTTTACGCTACAACATCAAGAACCCTACGGGTCCCGGTGTCAAAAATAACAGTACTGCAGCAGAAGCCTGGACCTCCCTAGTATCCCAGTACAAGATCACGAGCAACCTTGCACTTGTCAATGCATAGTGGGAACTACATGGGATAGTCTACCATGATGGTGACAATCTCCTTGCCCATATTGCCAACCTCTGAACAAAGTGTGTGAGGCAAATTCTATTGGGGCAGCGATCAAAGACACCAACTTCTGCATGATACTCTTGCAATCACTACCAGCATTGTGGGACTCCCTTGTTGCAACCCTTGATGCCTACAAGTCCTTGGGAGATGTCATAGCCTGCATCACAATGCATTGGGACCATATCAACCGCTCGGCTCCCCTAACACATCAGCAATTGCACTCAAGGTGGATGCCAAATGGATGGCCTGGAACCAGCTCATCTGCACCAACAAGAACTGTGGTAGACACAGTCACCTCATCGCAGACTGCTACTGAGAAGGAGGAGGAAAGGAAGGCCAATTCCCACCAGGCTTTGGACAAAGAGGGGGTGCAACAGGCTCTGCATCGTCAACGGTCAGCCCCACATCCTTGTCTTCCACACAAACCACAGTGAAGGTGGCAGACACTGAGACTGCATATGCACTGATAGCGGCATTCACTCCTCAGGATCAGAGGGATACCCCACCCACAATCCATTACAATCATAGACCCCACCACCAACTGGAAGAAATGACTGCATACCTCATATCAGACAATACTGAGACTGCTGTACCTAGAGTATTGCACATACCAGAGGATACAGATGTCCGGCAAATGTAGATGATTACAGTGTACTCACTTACGCAGACTCCAGAGCAAGCAATCACTGCTTTGGAAATAAGAATGATTTCTCCTCTTACATCAAGTTTCCTGAAGCACGAGAAGGACAAGCTGCAAGCAAAGGAGCACACTTCAAGATCCTAGATAAAGGAACTGTGATCAAAGAGTACCGCTCCAATGGGAAATCCACCAAACTCACTTTCCAGAATGCTCTCCACACCCCCAACTTTGCAGCCAACCTAATATCCATCAGCCATTTTGATATTGTGAACTTCACAGTCCTCTTTGGTGTCGGAGAAGCTGTATTCAATGATCCAATGGGCAAGGCCTTTATATCAGCAAAGTGAGTATGAGGAATGCATGTCCTACCTGAAGTGCCCCCAACAGCAATGCCAGCGAGATCTCACGAGAAGCCAGTGATGATTAATGGATGGCACCGCTGTTTCGCACATGCAGCATTATCAGCAATATGAGAACTCAAGAGCAAAAACCTAGTCGATGGACTGGACATCACTGCCAGAGAGAGCCTACCAGGATCATGTGAGGACTGTATTTATGGGAAGCAAGCCTTGAGGCCATATGATGAGGTAGTCACCCCCAAACTAGAGGTACTGGAGCAAGTCTACATCAACCTTTGGGGACCATCACGAGTCCAGTCGATCAGGGGAGTGAACTACATGATGTTGTTTACCGATGGTGGGTCATCATTCAAGAAGCCATACTTCCTAGAGAATTCAGGAGAAGTGACCCTCCAAGCCCTGAAGGACTACAAGGTGGAAGCAGAGACATAGACAGGCAAGAAACTCAAGATAATACAGGTTGACATGGGGGAAAGAGTTCATCAACAAAGTGATAGAAGACTTCTGCAGGGAACACAGAATCATCATCAAGTCAACTATACCATATGCACATGCCTCTAATGGAGTCTCAGAAAGGGCAAACCAAACAGTCATTGCAGGCATGCATTGCGTACTCAGTGACTCTGGAATGAAACTGTTACTCTAGGCAGACGGCATGTCATATGTTATCTACATACTAAACCTCGTACCCTCATCACGTCACAAGGGGAAGGTACCAGCCAAAGTGTGGATGAAGAAACGACAAGATATATTGCACCTTAGACCCTTTGGATGCACGGCATATGCAAAGGTCCCTAAAGAGGTTAACCCATCAAAGTTAAGCCCAGCATTAGTCAAATATTACCTTATCAGATACTACGGTCGTGAAGGCTACAAACTCTTCAATAAAAACTCTGGAACATTCATAAAGAGTCAGAACGTCATCTTTGAGGAAGGGTGGGGAAACCAAATACTCCCTATACCACATGACTACTCCCCTGAAGGCTTTCAGATATTCCCAGATGAACCACCCTGTTTAGAACCCTCGGATACAACAAAGACCACCACTACAGGACAAATCATATATGATGTCGTACCTATTGCACCAAGGCACAAACCAACAGATGTACTGCATGAGAACCTCCCAGAGCTAAGACAAACTACTGTACCACAACTAGCATGCCAAGCGCAACTTACCCCCACACAAGCCACAATATTATGATGCTCAACACATAATGTCACCCAAACAACAGCGGCATGAGAGTCACGCGAATCAGAAGAACACATAGCTGCAGTCAGACAGGGTAATGAGGCTTGGGCAATGGATAAGAGTGCAACCACGCATGCAAACTATACACATACTCGACCTATAGACCCTGACCATGACCTGGACTTCGATATGATGACAGCCCTCCTAGCATCCACCAACCCAAGTCTAGATACCTTCCTACCGAAATCTTATGCTGATGTGCTCAAGCAGCAGTACCTCTGGATGCCGCCAATGGAAGCAGTAAGGAGGTCTTCACTAAGGTCCCACGTCCAAAGGACAGGGAAGTTGTGGGCTTAAAATGGACTTATGACCTGAAGTATGACTCGCTGGGTAGAGTCGCCAAGAGGAAGGTGCATCTTGTGGCAAAAGGCTTTACTCAGATACTGGGACTCAACTTTGAGCAAACTTATGCCTCCGTTGCCCGCTTGGAATCAGTATGGATGGTGAGTGCAATCATTGCATTCTACGACTTACGACCTTGGAAGGTCAACTTCATTGCCATGTACTTGAATAGCAAGAATAAGTTCCTAGTCTACATAGAGCAAGCACTTGGTTTCATCGCTCCAGGGGAGGAAGACATGGTAAACAGAGTTGATAAAACGATATATGGCATGATGCAAGGGGCACATGACTGGGAGGATGAACTGGACAGCACTTTCAATGTGCTCGGATACTATAGATCCAAGATGGACCCATGCATATGACATCGGCTCATCAATGGGGAATACACACTATTGTGCACCTATACCGATGTTGTCTTAGGAGGATCAACATCTGCATCCGAGGAAGCCAAGGCAATAGGGGAGCTTGAGAAATGCTATGACATCAAGAGGATCGAGGAGCCCGGCGGTGGAAGGTATATTCTCAGCATGAGTATGAACTGAGATGATGACACAGGCACCATTACCCTTTCCCAATGTCCCTACTGTGAACGACTCCTGGAAAGGTTTGGGATGAAGGATTGAAACCCTAAGGCTACTCTACTCCCTACTGGTGACAGTAAAGCAGACGATCTCAACCATGTTCCAAATTAGACTCCGATGGCGCTCATCCCATATTGCCTTCACTGTCACCGCATCACACAGCCAACCATTCTATTCAGCACTCCAATCTTCAGACTCCCAATTTGTCATCATGTCTTCTTCAGAGCTCATTCCCATGCAATGCTATAACACCTATGACACACAGATCCAGGCACAACCATTAACATATTATTATCTTTGTGTACCCCCTCCAGCACATTTCTCACTTAGAAGACGATCCCATCCAATCTACACTCAGTCATATGCAATAGGAGATGCAGTCTATTTCCCAGAAAGTGAAGAACCATACATATTTCTTGGAATGATGTCTAGACCAGCATATCATGATAGGAGTAGAGTGGAATACGAGGCAGAGTTCAGGGCACCATCCCATCCTGATTATCCTGCCCACTCCATTTGACTCACTCTTAAACATAAAATGAGAGTGCATGACCGTATACCCATTAGTCCTCCTACTCCCAGACCCCTATCCTTGGATTGGATACTGGAGAAATTGTGGAAGATATGTTGCCTGTGACCTGGAAATACTCCGAGATGACTCAGTCCCCTGACTCATCCTAAGGCCCCTCAGGAGTAGTGGACAAGGTTGTTAGACATTTATTGGTGGACTTCCTTATTGTTTCTTTTATATGTTTCCTCTTTTCTTGGCATGGCTCAGACCTGTTTCCTATTCTGTTAGTCTTTTCTCATTGTTACTCATCATCCTTACCTTTTTGGTTAGTCTCCCCCTATCATAGCCCCTAGCCCCTATTCGCGCAGCCTCAATGTTGTACCATTTCTCCAGAGTTTCTCCATAGTTTCCTCTTTTGTATACTTTGTTCTCATGCTTTGTCATTCAACTGACATAGCCTACCTCTTGCATTGTTTCACATTGTTGTTTGGTTTTTGTATATAAAGGCCTCTGGCTCACCTCTGTAATAACAAGTTCACAAGTTAAAGCCCCAAGTCAAGTCTCCAAGTCTAAGTCAAGATTAGTCTAGAAACATCTAGACTATTGTATTCAAGTCCCAAAGTCAAAGTCCAAGTATTAGTCAGCATGACACATTTGCATCTCAGGTCACATCCCTGTCACATCATGTCATAATCACTCACATTCTATTTTCTTTCATACATTGCCGTTCACAAGTCACAGAACCTAGTCTAGCTGTGCCAAACAACTGCGCTAGATCCTGCCAGAGAAAAGGACCGGTGCACACAGGCTTTTAGGTATTAATTACCTAGAGCAACTCTACACCGGTATCACACAGGCCGACCTCAATATCCCACCCACCAACAAGGACAGATACTTCATGATGGACAAGCCATACTGGGAGGCACTTGGATCCATCATGTAGCTACAGGCTGCCACCTGCCCTGATCTCTCATTCGCAATCAATGTGCTCACACAGTATCAATCAAACCCAGGACCGCAACACTGGAAAGGATTACAACATGTCCTCGCATACATTAAAGGGACTATGGACTACAAACTCTCCTACTATTGGAACTCAAACGAAGGGATTGAACCAATAGGGTTCACAGACTCAGACTATGTGGGAGACGAGATGACTTACAAGTCGACCTCAGGATACATCTTTAGTATGGCAGGTGGACCAGTCTCATGGAGCTCAAAACGCCAAGCCATGATTGCCCTCTCAACAACAGAGGTGGAGTATATAGCACTCAGTAGAGCATGCCAACAACTTACATGGATGTACTCCTTCATGAGCAAGGCAGGTCTGGAGCAGGAATGACCTGGGATCCTTTACAACGACAATGCTGGTGCAGTCGCACTTACCGAGAACGTGAAAGGACATGCAAAGCACAAACATATCCACGTATACCACCACTATGTCCAAGAGAGGGTAGATGGAGGAGACATCAAAGTCATACATGTTCCCTTGGAAGATAACAAGGCTGATATATTCACAAAGCCCCTACCAAGAACTCTACATGAATGTAACATCAAGGCACTAGGACTACTGGGACCCGAAGCCATTTAGGGGAGTGTTAACAGAAATGGGCATCAGGCCTAGTGCGAGCATAGGGGCTAGGGGAGCTAGGACTGGTATGCCATCCCATGGTTACATACCACACTTTTCTCTATCCTCATGCATGGCCTTGATGGCCGATATGTACATAAACCCTCATGGACCTTTCTCAAACCTCAGCTGTTACACTTTCATGTCCATCTGAGGTATGCATACTTATTCACTACAGACTACTAGATACTGATTATCTACTTAGTTAACTGCGCTGCCGTTTTCACCAATGCTAAATTTTTCCGGATGCTGGGCAGTTCCAAGGTGGAGTCTCTCCATGGCATGTATACTGCCTCACTGGCATCTGTCATCGTATCTCCGAGTCTTTCATCGACCCTGGGTTGAATCTCCCAATGTTCATCAGCAAACACAAGAACATTGGCCCTTTTAATGAGCACAGTGCAGTTGCTCTAGCATCAGCTCTGGCTGAGATGCACACTAAAGGCACAAGTCTGACCGGACAGTATGAATTTGCTGTGCCCATGTATTGTGCGCCAACACTGATGACCAACGGGTGGTACCAGATGTGGGCAGAGGCATATGATAAAATGATTGGATCTTTTAGATGCCCTCAAACACACTGCAAATTTCGACGAGATTTATGCGCTTGGAGAAGAAGTTCGTGCACGGTGGGTTTATTTATGGTGTTGTGCCATGAATCAGTAAGACATGATTACTATCATCATCATCTCACATGTTCTTGGATAGCTCAAAATAGAGCCTGCATTGTTACATGGTGATCTTTGGGAAGTAAAGCCTTGTGGGCTATATCTCGATGAATACATGGTAATAGCACCTTGGTCCCTCGACCCATTTTTACAAATTGGGAATGCTGGAACTGACATAGACAGTGGAAAACCGGTTATATTTTATCCTTCGTCTTATTACGGGCATAATGAGGTAGAGTTGGTGTTCCCTTGCGCTGTTGTTAGATACAATTTTTACAATTATTCCCAGATTATTCATTGCACGTATATTCGGAGACTTCCCCTCCGCCTTTTTCACTGCACACTGCATACCACGAGCATATCCCTCCTGCTGAGCCTGTTGCAGAGTTTCGTCAATGTGCTGCACTTTATGAGCTTTCCCACTACCTCAATCACACAGTCCTCTTCAGCGTGAGTCCCTTTCTTTTTTCCTCTTGTCCAATTCACTCCTTTCCTTCAAAACCTTTACACCGTTACCTTTTTTTATCTCTCCTCTCCCCTTTCATATCCCAAACACTCCAGCTCAAAATTTCATGTTTCCATGCTTCCGCTTACCAACCATATGGCACTCTCATCCTGGGGAACCTGTCTACCCGACTTCCATGCCGGTGTACCCGCTGATACATTAATTCGGACCCGCTTGAAAAACAGCGTTTATATGAGAGCTCCGCATGCCAAAAGATGACATTGCTTCTGCGGTATGTCACGGACAACCAACAAATGTCCCTTTCCTTTGGTATTAGACTTTTTCTTTTACCTCTACTTCAAATTTTTTTTCCATCTCTTGGTTGCCATTGGATTGTAAGATATTCAGTTGCATGTTTTACGGTGACTTTTTTACTCCGACTGGAGTACTTGATTCTTTGGTTCTATCACTGCAATGTTCTTTTTCTTTTTTTCTTTCTCAAGTTCCACTTACTACGCAGAGCCTAAGTGTACGGAATGTTTAATAGCGGTCGGGCCAAATGGTTAGTCATCGCTTGCCTATTTATGTCATGGCCTGATTGGTTGGAAACCATGCATCACTTAAACAATGAGAGCATTCCAAAAGGTTCTACCCAAGCAATACACCCTTACCCTATGTCTATTTATATGTTTTGCATACCAAGTATAGGGAACTCTCCCATACTCAGACCTTTATACCTGCTAGGGACTTGAAGCTTTGCACTAAGAGAAGGATATCGGTATATCTCAATTATCCTTTTCACTCCAATTCATAATTATGACACTGCTCAATCCCTCTAAGGTTACAATCAAACATGCAAGTCAGTATCACAGGCTAAGTGTGTATTCATGGCTTTTATTTTTGAGTGCTTTTTCATTATCATCAATGGGCAGTAAGACTATGTTAATATCTACCAGGATTTGGATGATAACTCCAGGTTATCTAGAACACTTTATGTAAAGTAGATGATAAAAACCTTCTGTGAAATTGAGAAAACTGGAACTGAAAGCTCTAGCTTTCTCTATGCACAGCCAAAGCCAATATTCCTTTGTCATTTGGAGATGGGAGAGGGCCTTTCTGCCACCTGCTCAGATCATATTGGAAGTCCCACATGCATTGTAATTAAATAGATCTGTATTCTACCTCAAACACTAACCACCTGCTTAAAAAAAACTATAAAAAACTCAAGGTCTCCACAATCCTGTTCACGGCATAC
>QLPI01008413.1:0-10366 GCA_003314275.1 Chroogomphus rutilus
ATGGGAATTAAGGTCTGAAGGAAGGTTGGGATGGGAATGGAATGGGGTGAATAGAAGGAAGTTTTGGGAGAGGGATGTCTTTGGGAGGGGAGATTGCATAGTTCAAAGTGTATCTAGCTAGTCGCCACCCCCCCTTTGTAGGTAGATGTCCCATTGTCTACTAAAGGTGTCAGCTTCTAGCCAAGAAGAATGGAAAAGAGTGGTGAGAGCATATAATGCAAATGAATGAGACAGATGAAGTAAAGCAGATGGGGATGGCAGAAGAGACCTTGACCGAACCTGCCAAATGGCACCACTGACTGAAAGATCCCAGCTAAAAAGCTTGCCAGCCGTTCTGGTATACAAGTATGTACAAGGCAGTTGCATTGACTAGGGCTATTGAAAGAGCTTCCAGCGACAGAACAGGATCCTGGGTGAGGCTTTTGGAGCAGTGGCAGATGCCAACTGGACTGAGGCCATTGAGATGCACCTAAAGGCATTAGTGGCATGATGGAACTTAATACTGCCCAATACCCTGTTAATCAATGGATTATAGCGGGTGAGCAAGTTGTGACTGAATATTGCCAACCGATAGATCTAGTGACATGACAGATGGATGGGTGGACTGAGATTGTCCTGACAGAAGATCTAGTAGACATATCTATACATTCAGTAATAACCAAATTAGCAGCACTGGATCAAGAATTCTAAAGGAGAATAAAATAAAGGGGTGACTATAAACTGATGCTGATATGATCAAGCATGCAAGGTGGGTTACCTAGAATTTTGGTACCCAGTCAGATGATGGAAAGAATAAAAAGGAAATAAAAAGACATAGAAGCATTGATCTAGACCTCACTACTGGCATCTGCCGAGTCAATGCAACTCTCGGTGTGCTTAGAGGCTGACAGATGGCAGACTAGTTTTCAGTTGCTGTTGCTGAGTCCTCAGCATTGATGTCCAAGGCATCAGTTGCATGGGAGATGGAGTCATAAGTGGTAGTCACACAGGCTTTGGTTGCCTTGGGGCATTCGGCGACCTTGTGATTACTGGCAGCACAGATGAGACACAGGTTGTTATCCATACATCTTTGTTGTTCAGTTGGGAGGAGCTTGCCATCCTTGCCGAGGGTCTTAGTATACTCAGGTGGGTTGGGCTGAGGAGTTTTACCGTCCTTGCTCTTAGATGTGTCCCTGCTGCTGCTGTTATTGTTGCTGTTATTTTGCTGGCAGTTGTCCAAAGTGGATCTGTTGCCAGGCTTGTCCGATTTTATATCTTTCTTTGGCTCATTACTGCCCTCCACAGACTGCTCAGCCCTTCATTCCCAATATCTCATGTTGATCCTTTGAATGTGATTTCAAAGTTTGTTGAGTGTTCGGGGTTTGTCGAAGTGGATGAGGCCATCCTTGATCCATTTCGGTAGTGCCATGTATGCCTTGCAGAGGAGAGCGTTGTCATTGTAGTCAACAAATGCCGCAAGCCTGTAAAATTCCACAAAAAACTAGTGGCTTTGTGGTTGTCCAGCATAGTTAGCTTTTCGAGAGCCATCTTGGTGTCGGTTCTTTCGTCCCAAGAGCCGAAATTGATCTGTAACTCATCAATAAAAAACTCCAAATTGCTTGTCCAGCGAGGTTCTGTATTTGGATTCCCCATCAGGTAGGGCTCGAAACATTCCAGAGCCATTCCCTTCAGGTAGGAAACCATGTAATTAACTTTTTGCCTGTCATCGGGAAATAAATTGGGCCAGGTGCAGACATTCACTCTTTAAAGGAAGATGAAACCTTTCAACTTGTTTGGGTCAGTCCCATCAAAGGGTTCTGGTTCTCAAATCCTGGTGGCTTGACCATCCTGTTGGCAATTCCAGGCAGTTGTGCTGAGTTTGAGAATGGAATTTAAAAGGTCATTACTGTTGGCCAGGTTTATGAGGGCCCTGGCCCTAGGAGGTGGCCTGGCTTGGGGAGCTTGCCTGGCTTGCAGCAGTACAGCTGTGGGGTGAGGGGGTGCAGCCACAGGTTGCAGAGGTATGGCCATAGGTTGATGGAGTGCAACTGCAGGTTGAGGGGGCACAGCTACTGAAGTGTGAGGAGGTTCAGGCATGTCTGCCTGTCGATTTCCTTGAGGCTGTTCCTTGGTTTCAGCATCTGCATCATAGTGTACTGAACCGGGTTCATCCTCTGCCAGATGGGATTCTTGATCATCATTGTCATAGTCTGCATATTCGATGTCATCGTCAATTACCTCTTTAATACATGACTCTTGCTCGAAGGGGGAGGTGAGGCACCACAGTTTGATTTCTGGTGAGGTGTAACTGTCAAGTCTACGATACCAAGCTCTGGTTCACTTGGCAATACCAACCAACCAACCCTTATCAATTAAATTCACACACCAGTGACAAGTCGTTCCTTACTAGTACATGGTCTTGGCTCGGTACATTCGGTACATTATCTGGATCACTCCTCTCATCCTACCCCCTCTATCCTTCACTATTCTCCCATTCCCCATCCCTTCCCCTACCTGGTTCCTTTTGGGCCATTTATTATTCACTTATTATTCGGTCATGGCTCTATTGTTTTATCTTCAGCCATTTTCTATTGTTCTATTCTCACCCACTCTCTCATTATTCTATTCTCAGCCATATTTCATTATTCTATTCTCGCTTACATGTCTGATTCTATTCTTGATCACTGTGGACAATACCTCCACACGATTCTTCATACCTTATTGTTCTCCATTCCTTATGCCACCCTGTTCCACATCTTGCTTCTTAACCTATATAAGTAGTGAATGTATGTAGATGGTTCCTCACTCTGAATATCAACGTGGTTTACCTCCTCTCATCTTCCCTTCTTTAGTCTGAAGTCCTTTACTTGGGCTGACACTCTCAGTACCCTCCTGGGTCTTTCTTTATTCCAAATTAGTGGCATGCACAGAAGAGCAGGGTGCAATGCATGAGCACATTAAAGCCAAGCCACCTTGATCTTGACTGACTCCTGTCTGCAATATCGGCATTACCGAGACTTAACAGTATATTCAGAATCACACTGCTTCCCATGCCTTTTCAGTTCTTATGATCATGCCTTCCCATATTAGATCATCAGCCTGCACTGAAGGCAATCGGTTCACCCCCACAGTAAATCAACGAAGGGAGAATGAGGCCTCTGGCACTCCACCCCTTCTCATTGGTTATACCTCACCAGCAATCAAACTGCAGCACCTCGCCTCTCCCTTTGAGCAAGAGTCACGCATCAAAGAGGTAGCCAACAATGACATCAAATATGAAGACTACGACAATGACTATCAAGAACCCCATCCAGCAGAGGATGAACCCGGTTTGGTACACTATGATGCAGATGCTGAAACCGAGGAACAGCCTCAGCAAAATCCATAGGCAGACATGCCTGAACCTCCTCACACTCCAGTAGCTGTGCCCCCTCATCCTGCAGTTGTACCCGGTCAACCCATGGCCACACCTTCACAACCTGTTGCCGTGCCACCACAGCCCATGGCTGTACCTGCAAGCCAGGCAAGCTCCCCAAGCCAGGCCAGCCCCACAGGCCAGGCAGGCTCTGCAATCCAGGCCACCTCCTAGCGCCAGGGCCCCCATAAATCTGGCCAACAGGAACAACCTTTTAAACTCCATCCTCGAACTGGGCAGAACCACCCAAAACCACTGGCAGGATGGTCAAGCCACCAGGATTCGAGAGCCAGAACCCTTCGATGGGACCAACCCAAAGAAGTTAAAGGGTTTCATCTTCTTTTGCAGAATGAACTTCCAAACCCGGCATAACTCGTTCCCAGACGATAGGCAAAAAGTCAACTACATGGTCTCCTACCTGAAAGGAATGGCTCTGGAATGTTTCGAGCCTTATCTGACAGGTAACCCCAATACAGAACCTCGCGGGACCAGCAATGTGAAGCTATTTATCGATGAGTTACAGATCCATTTTGGCTCTTGGGAGGAAAGAGCCAATGCCGAGATGGCTCTTGAAAAGCTAACTATACAGGATAACCACAAAGTGTCAAGCATTGGTAATGCTGAAGATGCAGGCAGGGAGCAGCCAACTCCTGCAGGCCGAAAGTAGTGGCTTTGGCTTCAATATACTCATGCATTGCACCCTAGTTTCCATGCATGCCACCAATTTGGAACAGAAGGGATACTTGGGGAGTGCCAAAGCTGCCGGCCCAAGTAGGGACTTTTTGGGGAAAGGGAAGCAAAGGGGCCTAAGCCTAGTCGATACCCAGAATGAGGAAGTATGTACATGCATGTCCTACTTATATAGGTTAAGAAGTGACATTTAGAATAAGGAATGTGGGACAATAAGGTATGCAGAGCATGTGGGGGTATTGTCCACAATGAACAAAAATAGAATGGAGGAATGTAAATGGGGATAGAACAATAAAAAATAGAATAATAGGAATGTGGCCAAGGATAGGACAATAGGGAGTGCCCAGCTATAAAACAATGGGTTATGACCAGATGTCCTGAGGTAATATAGGTCGAGGAGTAAGGAGCAGATGGGGTAGGATGAATGGATGGTAAATGAGGCAGAGTGGATGAGGGATAGGGACAAGGAATGTGGATGGTGGATGTGCCAAGCCGAGACCGGCGTACCAAGTGACTTGCATGCAGTATGGACACTTGTACATGGACATAGTCTGGTTGTTCAGTCGGCACTGCTGAATTACCGGACACTTGGTATGTGTACTTGATACAAAGCCACTAGTTTTTTTGTGGAATTTTACAGGCTCGTGGCTCTTGTCCACTACAACAACAACACCCTCCTCCACAAGGTGTATATGGCACTGCCAAAATGCATCAAAGAGGGCCTCATCTACTTTGACAAACCCCGCACACTCAATGACATTTGAAACCATGTTCAAAGGATCGACATGAGATATTGGGAATGAAAGGCTGAGCAGTCTGCAGAGGGTGGTAATGAGCCGAAGAAAGATATGAGATTGGACAAGCCTGGCAACAGATCCACCCCAGAAAACTGCCAGCAAAACAACAGCAATGATAACAGCAGCAACACAGACATATCTAAGAACAAGGACAGTAAAATGTCTCAGCCCAATCTACCTGAGTACACTAAGACCCTTGGCAAGGATGGCAAGCTCCTCCCGACTGAACAACAAAGATGCATAGACAACAACCTGTGTCTCCTCTGTGCTCCCAGTAATCACAAGGTCGCTGAATGCCCCAAAGCAACCAAAGCATGCATGACTACCAAAGCATGCATGACTACCACTTCCGACTCCATCTCCCAGGCAACTGATGCCTTGGACGTCAATGCTGAAGACTCAGCAATGGTGACCAAAAATTAGTCTGCCATCCGTTAGCCTCTAAGCACACCAAGAGTTACGTTGACTCAGCAGATGCCAGTAGTGAGGTTTAGATCAATGCTTCTATGTCTCTTTATTTTCTTTTAATTCTTTCCATTATCCAATTGGGTGCTGGAAATTCTCAGCAACCCATCTCGCATGCTTGATCGTATCAGCATCCGTTTCATAGTTACCTCTTTATTTTATTCTCCGTTAGAATTCTGTGATCCAGTACTGCTAATTCAGTTATTTGTTATCATGCCCCTAATAAACCCCCATTAGTCTCCCCAACCACCCGCACTGTTTCTGGGACTTTCCGACCGTTAAAAGCCTGAAACAATTGCTTTCCACAAATCTGTTATATCAACCCAAAGTTCCGCAATCCTGAACCTCCGCAATTCCAAGACCTAGGTTCCGCTCTTTTGATAAACGACATGCAGGATCATCACATACCTCACTCCCTTGTTTTTTATTCTCTATTAGCCCATTGTACTCTTTACTCCCCTTGTCTTTACTCAGCAAAAGTTAGTACAAGGATTAGTTACATGTATATAAGCCACCAGTCAACTAGACTATTCACCAGTATGAATATCGACTTAATTCTGCATCGTAGTTTCCGATTCAGTTCTGGTAAACTTTCCAACTTTCCAAAATTAGGAACAGATGATCGAGGAGGGCATAACACATAAGTTGAATCCAAGTCTCTGCGACCTCGAACAACTCAAATGACTAGTCGTATGACCTAATACTGCGAACAGTCCTAAGCCCCTGATGCTTCCCATCTTTCCACCTTTTCCACTTTCATCCATGAACCGTTAGTCTCTCCACCTCCGGAATACTGAACCCCCTCTTGGAAACCATTTGGAAGCCTCTGGAAGCCCTTCCAGAAGTATCTAGCTAAGCGCCTGACACACAGATTTAACATTATTACTGAATATATAGACATGTCTACTAGATCTCCTGTCAGGACAATCTCAGTCCACCCATCCATCTGTCATGTCACTAGATCCATTGGTCGGCAATATTTGGTCACAACTCACTCACCCACTATAATTCATTGATTAACAGGGTATTGGGTAGTATTACGTTCCATCATGCCACTAATGCCTTTAGGTGCATCCCGATGGCCTCAGTCCAGTGGGCACTTGCCACTGCTCTCAAAGCCTCACCCAGGATCCTGTTCCGTCGCTGGAAGCTCTGTCAATAGCCCTAGTCAATGCAACTGCCTTGTGCCTGCTTGTATACCAGAACAGCTGACAAGCTTTTTAGCTAGGACCTCTTGGTCAGCGGTGCCATTCAGCATGTTTGGCTAAGGTCTTTTCCATCCATCCCCATCCATTTTACTTCATCTGTCCTGTATGTTTGCATTATATGCTCTCACCTCTTTTTTTCCATTCTTCTTGGCTAGATGCTGACACTTTATTAGATGGTGGGACATCTATCTAAAAGGGGGGGGAGGGTAGTGACTAGCTAGAAATCCTTCAAACTATGCAATCTCCCCTCCCAAAGACATGCCTCTCCTAAAACATCCTTCCATCCACCCCATTCCATTCCCAATTTAACCTTCTTTCCCTCTATCCTGACCTTAAATCCTATCCATCCTGACCCTACATTATCCCTACCTTACCTCCATCCCAAATTCCTTTTTTTCCAACCTCCTGACACTCTATTCCCAACCTCACATGCACACCCACTTCCAACACCTCCCCCAGTCCATCCATCACTCTCTATTTTCCCTCCATTCATCACACCGGGACAACCAAATGCCTTGGCATGTTTCACTTGTCCTTCTATCCCCTATGCCTCCTTTTTATTTTCCTTTTTGTATCACTCAAATATATCTATATATATATTCAATCATCTTTTAAGGTCTCATCCACTACCATCTCCTTATCCTTTTCTTTATCCTCCCCCTTATCCCCCTCACCTTCATCATCTTTCAACTGATCCTCCTCTGGACCTTCAGAACCCCCCAATCCTTCTGATCCTCCCATACCCCCCAGCACTCCTAAATTCCCATGCCGGTTCTCACCCAAGAGCACTATCATGCGACCTATAAACCTCACTCCTTCCACCAAGTGGAGGAGTAACTGATTTGCCCTTGACTGCTCTTGGAGCAGGTCTTCCCAGATCTCGGCAGGCCACCAAGATCCCAACCCTTCGGGTGGTAGGACTTCCACCATCATCTCCCATCTGCTTGGTCATATGGCTGCTGGCTGCTCACTTGGTTGTATTGTTATGGCCCTTCTCAGCCTCTTCTGTGACCGTTCTTCCTGTTCTGTCTCCTCTCTCTTACTCTGCTCCTCCTCACTCTCCCTCTCTGACTCCACCTCTTCCCAACCCTTCACCTTGCACTGCCGAGGTGCTGCCAGACTGCATTTCACCTGGCACGTGTTGCAGTGCCCGTATGCCACCCCTATGTTCCTCACTGAGCACATCTCCCCACATTCCTTGCAGTGGTCACAAGGAGGATGGAGGGAGGGTGACCACTCCCAGGTCAGCTTCTTTTGGGGTTAGTAGAAAAAATCAGTAAAAAAGATAAAATAAAGAAAAAACATCCCCACACACCTTAGCCCCCCTCAGCCTACCTCTCCTACTCAGCCCCACTTCTCTACCCCTTTTATGCACCATCTCCCTCAGCACTCCAGAGTCTTCCTTGGGCCCCCTGGCAGTCTTGACACCCTTGTTTTCGGGTGTGTTGTTCTGCTCCTCCACATTCTAGGGAGCCTCCGCATCATGCATCTTCTTAGAAACCACCATTCCTGCCCGATTGGCCAATTCGGCCTGTTTCTTTTTGGCCGCCTTAGCAGCTTCCCCAGCCAGATGAGATTCCTCCACAGCCTTGGCCGCTGCTTCAACCACCATCTTAGCAGCCTTTTCAGCTTTTTCTGCTGCTATCTTCGCCTCCTTGGCAGCTTCCTTGTCTGCTTTCTTCTGGGCCATGGCAGCCTCCTGCACTGCCTGCTCTGCTTTTTCTTTCTCCTCCCATTAGTGCTGCAGGATAAGCTGGTTCTGCTCGAGCTGCTGCCTCTCAGCATCCATTTTTTGCTTAAAGATGATGTTGATGGGGGTATGTATATGGTTGGCTGATGGGAAGCCTGGGAAATTTCCCAAACAACCCGTGACATCACATCAGCACCCGGAACCCTATTTTGAAACTCCACCTACTGGCTTCATGGGTTCAGCTGCTAGATGGGGGATACTGTCAAGTCCATGATACCAAGCTCTGGTTCACTCGACAATGCCAACCGACCAACCCTTATCAATTAAACCCACACACCAGTGACAAGTCATTCCTCACTAGTATGTGGTCTTGGGTCAGTACATTCGCTACATTATCTGGATCACTCCTCTCATCCTACCCCCTCTATCCTTCACTATTCTCCCAATCCCCATCCCTTCCCCTACCTAGTTCCTTTCAGGCCATTTATTATTCACTTATTATTCGGTCATGGGCCTATTGTTTTATCTTCAGCCATTTTCTATTGTTCTATTCTCGCCCACTATCTCATTATTCTATTCTCAGCCATATTTCATTATTCTATTCTCGCTTACATGTCTGATTCTATTCTTGATCACTGTAGACAATACTTCCACATGATTCTTCATACCTTATTGTTCTCCATTCCTTATGCCACCCTGTTCCACATCTTGCTTCTTAACCTATACAAGTAGTGAATGTATGTAGATGGTTCCTAACTCTGAATATCGACTTGGTTTACCTTCTCTCATCTTCCCTTCTTTAGTCCAAAGTCCCTTGCTTGGGCCAACACTCTTGGTACCCTCCTAGGTCTTTCTTTAGTCCAAATTAGTGGCATGCACGGAAGAGCAGGGTGCAATGCACGAGCACGTTGAAGCCAAGCCACCTCGATTGGTCTGCAGGACTTGACCGACTCTTGTCTGCAATATCAGCATTACTGAGACTTAACAGTAACCGATGAGGAGGGGTGGAGTGCTGGAGGCCTTACACTCCCTTCATTGATTTACTGTGGGGGTAAGCTGATTGTCTTCAGTGCAGGCTGATGATCTAGTACAGGGAGGCATGATCGTAAGAACTGAAAAGGAATGGGAAGCAGTGTGACTCTGAATATACTGTTAAGTCTCAGTAATGCCGATGTTGTGGATGGGAGTTGGTCAAGTCCTGCAGACCAGTTGGGGTGGCTTGGCTTCAATGTACTCATGCATTGTGCCCTGCTCTTCCATGCATGCCACTAATTTGGACTGAAGAAAGCCCTGAGAGAGTGCCGAGAGTGGCAGCCTGAGTAAGGGACTTTAGACAAAAGAAGGGAAGATACGAGGAGGTAAACCAAGTTAATATTTGGAGTGAAGAACTATCTATATACATTCCCTACTTATATAGGTTAAGAAGCGAGATGTGGATCAGGGTGACATAAGGAATGGAGAACAATAAGGTATGAAGAATCATGTGAGAGCATTGTCCACAGTGATCCAGAATAGAATAAGGAATGTGGACAAGAATAGAACAATGAAAATAAGATAATAGAAATGTGGCCAAAAATAGAATAACAGAGAGTGACTGAATATAAAACAATAGGGTCATGGCCAAAGATAAAACAATGGTAAAATGTCCCGAGGTAGAACGGGCCAAGAAATAAGAAGTTGATGGGGAGGGATTAATGGATAATGAGTGGTGAGGAGTGGATGAGGAATAGGGATGGGGAATGTGGAGGGTGAATGTGCTGAGCTGAGACCAAAGTGCCAAGTGACAGATGTATTGTTTGTCACTTTCCCATGGAATTAAGCTAATCGTTTGGTTGGCACTGCTGAGTTACCGGATACTCGGTACATATACTTGACACTTCCCCTTTTCTTTAGACCAGCCAGTAGAAAATATAAGGATAGTTACATGTATATAACCCCCAGTCGACTGGACTATTTGCCAGTATGAATATTGACTTAATTTGCATCCTAGTTTCCAACTTAGTTCCTGGCTTACTTCTGACTTAGTTTCTCGTGCACTTCCAACTTTCCTAAAATAGGGACAGTGTCAGGGGACAGCCTCCTGCTTCCTGAAGGCTATTCTTTTCCCAGTATAATTTCTATT
>QLPI01008420.1:0-19338 GCA_003314275.1 Chroogomphus rutilus
CAGAAGAGGGAAATAAGCAATGATACTTGTCGGTGTATTGACCAGCTCAAGACTGAGCTTTATAACTAATTACCTAAGAACTATACATATGGTCTGGCGGAGTAGCGGAGTCCAATAACAAGTAATAGAGAAAGGAGTAGAGAAATCATGACAATAATGCATGAGTATATTGAAGCCAAGCCACCCCAATTGGTCTATAGGACTTGGCCGATTCCTACTAACATTGTGAAGTCAGTACTATTGCAATAGTACTCGGCCCACACATCGTCGGCATTCCCAGTGCTTGACAATGAGATGAAGATGAGGCAGACCAGGGCCAGGATGATCAAGAGGGTCACAGCTAGTCAGTTACCCCATATGAAGGATCTTGACCCAAAGAAGGTTCTGGGCACAACTGTCAAGTACATGTACTGAGATTCCAGTAACTCGGCAGTGCTGACTGAGCAGTCAGACTATGTCCACATACAAGTGCTTATGCCACATGCAAGTCACTTGGTGTGCCGGTCTTGGCTTGGCACATCTACCATCCACATTCCTTGCCCCTATCCCTCATTCACTCTATGCCATTCACCATCCATTAATCCTACCATGCCTACTCCTTATTCCTCGACCCATCTCACCTTGGGACATCCTGTCCTTGTTTTATCCTCAGCCACAACCCTATTATTTTATAGTCGGGCACTCCCTATTGCCCTATCCTTGGCCACATTCCTATTATTCTATTTTCCATTGTCCCATCCCCATTTACATTCCTTCATTCTAATTTTACTCGTTGTGGACAATACCCCCACATACTCTGCATACCTTATTGTCCCACATTCCTTATTCCACATGTCGCTTCTTAACCTATATAAGTAGAACATACATGTACATACTTCCTCATTCTAGGTATCGACTAGGCTTAGGCCCCTTACCTCTTTTTTCCTCTGTAAAGTCCTCTACTCAGGCATGCACTTTTGGCACTCCCCGAGTACCTCCTCTGTACCAAATTGGTGGCATGCATGGCAAGTAGGGCACAACACATGAGTATGTTGAAGCCAAAGCCACTACTTCTGGCCTGCAGGACTTGGCCGTTACCCGCCTGCATCTTTGGCATTACCGAAGCCTGACAACAACTATGGTACATCCATCAGGCTACAGGCTTTGGTTCAAATAGTAGTGGCCAACTAACAAAATAAGCTTATATAAGTGAGGTTAGCACTGAACTTCAATTACATCAGTGGCCAACTAACAAAATAAGCTGATATAAGCAAGGTGAGCACTGAACTTCAATTACATCAGCAGCCAACTAACAAAATAAGCTGATATAAATGAGGTGAGCACTGAACTTCAATTACATCAGCAGCCAACTAACAAAATAAGCTGATATAAGCGAGGTTAGTACTGAACTTAAATACTCCATTGTGGGTGGTGGGTAAGAACAATATCCATTGTGAGTGGCAGGTAAAAACAATACCTGTTGACCCTGTGGGTAGCTGTACCCATACCCATGAAAATCCTTTACCCATTGTTAAGGGTAAGGGTATTCTTGGGTATGGGTACAGGTAGATACCCTTTGGGAAGAAGGCACAGCAAGGTGGCTGCGCCACCCCTGTCTGGCAGCAGCCTTTGCCTGGCAGCAGTATTTTCAAAAACAGTGGCCTAGTGGCCACCTTTGCAAGGCCAGCAGCCCTACGGCTGCCTGCGAGGTGGCTTTGCCATGCCTGATGGCAGCCTTTGCAAAAACGGTGGCCTGGCAGCCACCTTTGCAAGGATGGTGGCCCTGCAGCCACCTGTCAGGTGACTTCACCATGCCTGGTGGCAGCCTTTGTAAGAACGGTGGCCTAGCGGCCACCTTTGCAAGGACTGCATTGATTACTATAATATATATATATCAAAATTAGATACCATGTCACATCACAACAGGATATATTATGTTACAGAGTTTGAATTTAAAATCTAAATATTTACATGAAGATGTATATAGTACACCCTGTGCATATTCCAACAAATAGACATTACACTTGATAAAGATATGAAGACCTTGCTTATGTTTGGGATAACTCAGAGGTATTCCCAAACATTAGCAATGTCTTTATATCTTGATCCAGTGCAATGCCTATCTGTTGGAATATGCACAGGGTGTAGGGCCCCAGGTATTGGTGTGCAACGTGGACACCTGACACAATATGGCAACACTAGTGCACCTCACATCCTGACAGTAGCCATCCAATGAGTCTAAACATCGTCCAAAACATGGTAAACATACCCAGCTCCAGTCCAATCAGGTTTTTGTTTGTATGACTTTGGTTCCTTGTTAAACAGTAACAGTTCTTTGGTCAATGGTATTGACCCTGGTGATAGGCCGTTGAGCTGTTTCATGTACTGTGCCAGTACATCTCTGCTGTTCCAGATCTATGTGGAACTGCATACACTTTCATGTTTGAGTTCTTCGCATTGAACAACCCTCTGTGCAAGCTCCAGGCTATTTTGCAGCTATATGCGGAGATGTGTGAGCTTTTCCATGTGACATGGTTTGTACAGGTTTTTTGCATTAGCTTCCTGGCACAGACAGTATCTATCGAGATGGCAGGACCGTGAAATCCAAAGTGATGGCTTACTTGGCCAGGAAGGAAAGCTCGTTGAGTGCGAGACAGGTGGTAAATGCCCATGTTATAACTGTCTGGATCCTGACTCACCTGTGTCAGCATTGAATTAGATACCCTGGCCTTGGCAGCTTACATTTTGAAAATCATCGGTGCTTGCTGCAACATACACACCGAAAGTTGCAGGATCCATAGCAGAATCGTCCTTGGCACCACTGAACCCTGCATCCTCCAGTACCTCATGAGCCACATGAAGAAGTTTCAGCTGCACATCCATGCAGGCACTGTCGCATTTGCAGATGCCAAAATATGCTTCATCTAGCCCCAGAGTCTCATCAAGGAGGTTTTCATGCAAGGTTGTCTTTCCATCCAGAAAGGTGGAGAACATGGCCCTAAAGTCTTCTGGATCAAACCTGCGCAAAAATCTTGGATTGGTGGCAAGGCACCCATTGTCAGGAGACGACCCTCTCCAAAGCCTAATCCAGGTCTGAAGTCCTATTTCACACTCCGACCAACTCCAAGGCTAAAAACAGACCAAGGGTCAGAGCCTGACCCAGGTCCAAGTCCTATCTCAGACTCTGCTTCAAAGAACTCTGAAGTCAGGAGACCAGAACCGAGGGATCACCGAGCAGGGACTCAGAAGGGATTTAGCACGAGAACTGGAACCCATAATAAGCACCCAAGCCTCGGACTTAGTACCAGGAGGTTGGCTCTACAAACTCTGATGTATTGATTTGTAAGCTAGTGCACAGACCACTTACATAAAGGGTATAAGAGGGGCTCACCAGCAGCTGGATCCTTAGACTTTCCTCTTTGGATTCCCCCTGCTTAGGTAAGAGCCCCACATGTACTTAGGTAGTAGTAATTAAACTTTGGATTCCCCCTGCTTAGCTCGCCTCTGAGATATACCTCAGGGCTGTAAGAGGGTTGCCCTTACACCTATGGAAAGCTTTGCACTGGATGACAGCATCCCAGAGGGATACAAGACTATCAATGCCTCCAGGAGCCCATATTCCAATGCCAACAATTGCGATGGGTTCAAATTTAAATGTGGGGGGTGATTTTGTTGGAGGGGGAGATGCAAGGTCTTCCATAGTGGAGGTAATAGAGATTGTCAGGGTGAAGGGATTGTAAACCTTTTAATAACAGGTCCCTATACTGTATGCAGTCAAACAGTTACCAGTAAGTTATCACCATTGTTTTTTGGTTCTTAAGTGTTTCAGAGTCTTAACAGGTCATCAGATGGGCCCTTGTTAAATCTCAATTGATCCGATGCTAGGAATGTGGAGAAGAAACTCATGGTGATAGATGTCTACAATCACGTGCTCCATCATGATACATGTTGCCGCTCACACATTTAAATCTTTTACCCTGTTTGTCATCTATATTGAATTCAATAAATGCCAGACCCACCGGATGAGATCATGTAATGATATAATCATTATAGAGACCCAGTTAGAGGAAAGATATTGGCATGCAGTGGGTGCACAATAGCCCAGCACATGCCCAAGTCTTTCCTCCACCACACACAATGTGGCAACACCAGGGTAGTGCACGTCCCAACAGCCCCACACATGGGAATGTTAGGAGGTGCAATGCATGGGAGTAGTTGCATGCCTCCCACAAATGCCACTGTCCCATCATATGGGCTCTGGCTGTGACCATGCTTCCTGCAAATACTGCCCAACATGTAACGCATGGCCAGCATGTAGTTGGATGGTGAAGGAAGTGCTCTTGGGCTCTCGATGTGGCGCTCCTTGACCATTGCTCGCACAGGGTGTAGGGCACCTGACACAATGCATAACATCAGTGCACTGCAAGTCCTGACAGCCCCACACATGGGGGTGTCAGGAGGTGGGGTGCATTCGTGTCACCGTGTTGTTTGTGTGGTCAGGAGCGTGGCCATGGTGGGAGGAAAGACGTCGGTATGTGCTGGGTACAGTGCATGTTTGTGTCATGCACCCACCACATGCCAAGGTCCCACTGCATTGTGGATGGTGGAGGAAAGATGTCAGCATGCTGTGGGTGTACAACAGGCCCAGCACATGCCCAAGACTTTCCTCCACCATACACAATGTGGCGCCACCAGGGCACTGCATGTCCTAACAGCCCCACACATGTGAATGTTGGGAGGTGCAATGCACGGGGGTGGTTGCATGCCTCCCGCAAATGCCATGGTCCCTTGGTGAGTGTGGCATGTGTCAGGCCCTAGCGGAAGTCGTTCTTCCACCATGCACAATGAGGTGACACCAGCGCACTGCATTGTGCATGGTAGAGGAAGGAGGTTAGCATGCGGTAGGTACAGAACACGAACATGCGGTGCACCAAGCACATGCCAAAGGACCACATCATGCATGGTGGAGGAAAGATTTGGGCATGTGGTGGGTGCACAACATAAAGATGGGGTGCACCCAGCACATTCTAAAAATTTTCATGCATGATGTACGGGGACATGCAGTGCCCTCATGGATGTGGTGGGGAAGGAAAGGGAGTGCAGTGTTGAACCAGTCACATGACCGGGTGGTTCCAAAATTTGCATTGTGGGAAGGGCTTATATAAATGCTGACGAATTGCTGACTCAAAATGCCCACAGGCACACCAATTGAACTTTATACTATAGATTGGTTCTAACAAAATGTCTATTATAGGTAATATTTAATAAATTCTGATTTTTGATAAGATGAAAATAGATTGATTTTCAGTATTGGGTAAATTCATACCCATTGTGGGTGGTGGGTAAGAATAATATCCATTGTGGGTGGCAGGTAAAAACAATACCTGTTGAACCTGTAGGTACCCATATCTATACCCATGAAAACCCTTTACCCATTATTAAGGGTAAGGGTATTCTTGGGTATAGGTACAGGTAGACACAATATATCTGGGGGTTACCCATGCCAATCACTAGGTTCAAAGCTGGCTATGCAGTGTGCATTCATTAATGCAAGGATGAAGGTCAATGAATCTCAGGAGATTATAGAAACTATGGCATTTTGGATTGGCAGGGTGAAAGGGATGTTGTCAGGGGACAGCCCTGAGGGCCTATTCCCTTCCCTTTAATTTCCTTATATTTACCTTTAATTCCTTCCCTGTTATTCTATTTTCCCTTCCTGCCAAGGAACAACCCTTAGGCCCCATGTCCTTTTCCCTTTTTTTCCCTTATGTTTTCCTTAAATTCCTATATGGTTTACTCCCTCCTATCCTATTCCCCCTTTTCCTTATTCATGTTACCAGTTATTCCCCACTTTTTGTACTTGTTGTGACACAGTAGCTATATAGCTAGTGATTAGGTAAGGGGATCCTCACTTGGTTCTCTTTGGATCCCCTCTACCTAAAGGTATGCGACAGTGTCAGTAGTAACTGGTAATATAACTAATCTTTGGATCCCCTCTACCTAAAGGTATGCGACAGTGTCAGTAGTAACTGGTAATATAACTAATCTTTGGATCCCCTCTACCTAAAGTCTGAGAAGCCTCTGTGGGTAGGCTTTGGGTTAGAGTCCCAGAGTCAGGCCTAGGAGGAAGTCCAGGGCTGGGTAGTGTCCCACTGGTTCTAGCCTCCAGCAGTGGCTGGTATCAGTACTAATGGAGAGTTGCCCCTACAGATGTGCTTTGAACTAGAGGCTATTGGAGTGGATGTAACTGATGACGACATTATCCTCATGCTCACAAATGGACTACCTATGGTCTATAACCAAATCATCATCATGCTGGATGTCACTTATCCAGAAGATATCATACTCAAGAATGTTATCATTTGGCTTGCAAATGAAGAATGATGCCAGGAGATTGAGGTTGTCAAAAGGGAAGATGAAAAGGTCAAACTTGGAGAATCTGAACTTGTTGCCAAGAAAGGATGTGATGTCTCAGAGATTATCTGTTATTGTTGTGGGAAGAAAGGACACTTTTGCTCTCAGTATCCAGAGAGGAAAGAGGAGACATCTGCTGTTGCATACAATTCTGACAAGTTGTTCGCTTTTTAACTAATGTAGTGCTTCACTTGAGAAGGTGTGTTGAGAATATGTCAAGTACATGACACCAAGCACTTGGTACACTTGGTCATACCTGTTGAACGATCTCTACTATTTAATCTCACACACAAGTGACAAGTCATTTCCTCACTAGTATGTGGTCTTGGCTCAGTACATTCGGTTCATCACTTGGTTCATTTCTTTTTATATGTAAGTGAAACCCTCCGACTGCTCTGGAGCCATCTCATGGAGAGGACTAGGCAGGGGAAATATAAATTTATTATTTATAGTCACTACCTAAATACATGTGGGGCTCTCACCTAGGCAGGAGAAATCCAAAGAAGAAAGTCTAAGGATTCCGCTGCTGGCAAACCCCTCTTATATACCCTTTATGTAAGTGGTCTGTGCACTAGCTTACAAATATATATATCGGAGTCAATAAATCCAACCCTCTGGTACTAAGTCCATGGCTCAGGCACTTATTCTAGTTTCTAATCATTGTGCTAAGCTTATTCTGGTTTTCCACCTGGTGGTCCCTAGATTCCAAGCCTTTGGAATATTGTCAGTGCCTGGATTTAACCATTTGTCACATGGAAGGTTGCAGAGGTCTTGGAGATCCTGGATGGTATGGAGATAGTGTAGATGGTGGGTGTTGTGGGGGGTTGTGGAGGTTTAGCAGATAATGGAGCTTGTGGATGTTGCTTGGGTATATGTCAGCAACAACAAGAGCTTTAATACTGGAGAGCGGAAGAGGGAAATGAGCAATGATACTTGTTGGTGTATTGACCAGCTCAAGACTGAGCTTTAACTAATTACCTAAGAACTGTAAATATGGTCTGGCAGAGTAGCGAAGTCCAATAACAAGCAATAGAGGGAGGAGTGGAGAAATCATGACATTACCCCCCCTTTTAAGGTTAATGTCCTCATTGATGATGCATGCATTGACTGTTGCCTGTCTACTGGGTGATCCAAAGTGCCGGGTTGGAAGAGCTTGCGCTTGTTTGGCATAAGCACTTGTGTCACTTGTATCCCTCCCACCTTCGGTCTTGTCCGATAGAGGTGGTGAGAAGAAGGTAAACGACCCCTGCACTCGTCCTAGCCATCGTGCCGGCGTGCACGATTGGTGGGGCATCCTTTTTGCAAGAAGAAGGTAAGGCAGGGGTCACCAAATGGATTAGTTAGTTTTCTTGTTGCGCCGGTGTGCGTGTCAACCTCTCTGGACCCGGACCCTCTGGAGCTCTCTGCTAGCCAATGGATCATCCTCTCATTGCGCCGGTGTGCACAACGTTTATGGGTCATTTCCTTGTCGCGCTGGCATGTGCGGTGATTCGATTTTCTTCATTGCACCTGCATGCGTTCGCACCTGCGCACCTCCCAGTCTTGCTCCCACCTCGCATTGCACCTTTTGTCGTTGCGCACTCGTTGAATTGAGTTGCCGCACCCACCACCACCGCATGTGTTGCGCACATGTCGCATTCATCATCACGCACGTGCCGCACTCGCCGTTGCACACTTGCTGCTCCCAACTCTGGTAGCTGCGTGTTCCTGCTTCCAGTTCCCCTGTGATATGACTTGCCCACTGAGCCGCAAACTTCACTTTCATATAGGACAAGGCAAAGCGGATCTTTCACATATGGTCCACTTTGAAATAAGATGCATCGTCCTCGAAGTTCAGGTAGAGCTCGCGCAGGAAGATATCAATCTCCTCTGATGAGCCGTCAAATAGTTCTGGTCTTGCGATTTTGCCAGCTGATGGGATAGAGGAGGTGGTTGTAGATGTCAGCTGGGGTGTTTGGGCTTGTAGTGACGCTAAGTGTTGGTTAAGGTGGTGTGTCTGGTTGTTCACCATTGCAGTCAGGTCTGCATTGTTTTGCTGCAGGCCTGCGAGAATTTGTTGTAGGAGATCAACATCCATGATAGGGTGTTGTAGGGATATAATAGCCTTGAGCTAATGTCAGCAACAACAAGAGCTTCAATACTAGAGAGCGGAAGAGGGAAATGAGCAATGATACTTGTCGGTGTATTGACCAGCTCAAGACTGAGCTTTAACTAATTACCTAAGAACTATACATATGGTCTGGTGGAGTAGCGGAGTCCAATAACAAGTAATAGAGAAAGGAGTAGAGAAATCATGACAACAATGCATGAGTATATTGAAGCCAAGCTACCCCGATTGGTCTATAGGACTTGGCCAATTCCTACTAACATTGTGAAGTCAGTACTATTGCAATAGTACTCGGCCCACACATCATTGGCATTCCCAGTGCTTGACAATGAGATGAAGATGAGGCAGACCAGGGCCAGGATGATCAAGAGGGTCACAGCCAGTCAGTTACCCCATATGAAGGATCTTGACCCAAAGAAGGTTCTGGGCACAACTATCAAGTACACGTACTGAGATTCCAGTAATTCGGCAGTGCCGACCGAATACCCTGCCAGCATCGTGAAGTCAGTACTTTTGCATTAGTACTCGGCCCATGCAATGTTCGGCATTTCAGTGCTTGTGTTAGAGTCCGAGTATGCGTCAGGTCCGAGCTGACGTAAGTCGGTCCGAGTCGTGTGTTCGGAGTCGTAAGGACTTGGCTTCAACTTTAATGTTGTGCCCTCCTCGATCGTCAGTCCTTTATTTCGGAGGTTTGGAGAAGATAAGTTTCGGAGTTCAGAGTGTGAGTGGGAATACTAGTCGATATTCAAACTAAGGTATAGTACAGAAGTCTGGAGGTATTTATACATGCGATCCTTATTGTAACTAATTAGGAATGGTCAAGAGAACAATAAGATGAACGAAAACGGAGTACAAGAGAAATATACATCTGGCATTACAATAAGACTATTGTTCGACAAAACGGAAGATATCCGAGGTCCGAGGTCAACGATGCTAGTCGGACTCGGAGTTGGCAATGTAGGTTCGGACTTGGTTCGGAGTAGGATTCTTTCGTAGTGCCCTATATCGGATGTCCGGGATGTCGGAGTTATATTGTGGATATAACAGTGCCCCCCTGTTAGGACCGAGCCTCGAGGTCCTGGCATCTAATGGTGATGGAAGTGACTGTGGGAAGATTAGGTGATTAGGCGTCATGATAAGGTATATAAGGGGGGACCCTTTTTCATAGCAACTCAACCATGTCTTCGCCATCCCCCATTTTAGACGACAAGGCCATCCTCGAGAGGCAGTTGCGAGAGGCATCGGAGAAGCTCGAGAAAGTCCAAGCTGACAAAAAACGCAAGGCCGAGGAGGAGGCCGAAAAGCAACAGAAGGCCGAGGAGGAGGCCAAGAGGAAGGCTGAGGAGGAGGCTGAGAGGGCCAAAAAGGAGGCCAAAGAAAAGGCCGAGAAGGAGGCCAAGCAGGAGGCTGAGCGCAAGGCAAAGGAGGAGGCCAAAAGGCTGAGAGAGAGGCTGAGAGAAAAGCCAAAGAGGCCGAAAAAAAGGCCAAGGAGGCTAAGGAAGCGGCCGAGAAAAGGGCCAGAGATCAGGAGGTCCTTAGGCAGAAAAAGGAGGCCAAGATGCTCCGAAAGGAAGAAGCTTCCAAAAAGATCCCTAAAAAGACGCCTCGTAAAAAGGCCATCAAGAGCTCCCAGACGATCTCGGAGCTATCGACCATCGTGGAGGACGAGTCCCAGCAAGGGGGCCCTTCCGGTGCGGGAACTTGGAGACCGTCTCCGAATGTGGAAGCAGGGGGCTCAGGGTTGAATGAACGAGAAAAGGAGCGAGTCTGAACGCTCCAACAGCAATATGCACTCCGAGTGCATCGGGCCCAGAAGGCCTACGAGAACTCCCTGCTGAGGAGTCCCAGGGCGGATGGTGCCGAGGTGGGTCTCGGTCCACTCGAATCGAGTCGGAGGATGCTAATCAGCTTGCGTCCCGACCTGTATCACCAGTTGTCCGAGGACATGCTTGACTGGGTTGCGGAGCCTGGTCGGGTGTGCAAGCATTGCTCCAATCGGGAAGAACCCTGTGTGTGGCCCGCTTTGGGCAAGGGTACCTCCTGCTTTATTTGTGCCGATCGGAAGGTGAAGTGCAAGGAGAAGGACGAGGAGGGGGAGGATATGGGTGTTAAGGGGAAGAGAGGGAGGGTCGCTTCAGAGGACGGTGCGGGTCCGAAGTCGAAGAGGCAGAAGTTGGAGGTAGTGATCGAAGGGCCGTCTCGGAGTTCGGACCATTCTGGAGCCACTCTGAGGGAAGTGGTGGAGGAGATTCGTACACTCAGGCAGGATGTCCGGGGTATCCAGGAGGAAAACCGGAGGATCGCTGATGCCTTAGTGTACATGAACAACCTCCAAATCATCGAGCAGGCTCGGTGGTTCAATTGGTCGCAGAAGACGGATGAGTGGTGGGGGAGTTCTCCGAGGGAGAACTGGAAGGGGCCTCCAAAGGGTAAGGGGAAGGAGAAGGAGAAGGAGAAGGATAAGGGGAAGGGCAAGGATAAGGGGAAGGGCAAGGAGAGGGAAAAGGAGGATGAAGGGGGTCCGAGGGATGATGGATCGGGCCAGGACGATGCTCCTGGGTCTTCGGAATAGAAGGCATTTTTAAATATATATTTGTTTTCTTGAAAATCTTGAGTTGAGTGAAAACATCTAAGTCAGAAAAGTGAACTATCGGTCCAAGGTGAGGGACTCTAGAACATCACCCAGGGGACCTGGCTTGTCTGGGTATGCTCAGTGGAAGTCGGAGACTACCTCGGAGGCATGGCCAAGCTCATTGGCTGGCAGCCAAGATGTTTCATCTTCGGTGCCCTTGTATCTGGTCCATTGGACTAGGTACTGGAGGGGGCACCTGCATCTTCTTCCGTCGATCTTCGAGTCGAGGATCTTGGAGATCTCGTATTCGTATTCCCCATCGATGATGACTGGGGGTTGGGGTGGGACTATGCGTTCGGAGAAGGTGTTCGGAGTTGAGGGTTCAAGCATAGAGATGTGGAAGACTGGATGGATGGCCCTCATGCTTTTGGGGAGTCGCAGGGTGAATGAGACGGTTCCTACTTGTGCGATGATTTCAAAAGGACCTAGAAATTTCTCCGCTAGTTTTTTAGAAGGTCTCGTAGTTTGGATGTTCTCGGACTTAACAAAGACTTTGTCTCCAATCTTGAAGTCCGGGGGGACTGCTCGGCGACGATCTGTGGAGGCCAAGTATTGGGTCTGAGCTTCAGATATGGTCTTTCGGAGTTGTTGGTGCAGGTTGTCCAAGTTGACTATGAAGTTGTGTGCTTGAGAGGAAGCAAGGTTGCATTTGGGGTGGAAGGTGATGTTCGGATGATAGCCCTTGTTGGCATAGAAGGGAGAGATTCCCGTCGTTGCGTTAGGAGCATTGTTGTATGCGAATTCGGCGATAGGTAATAGTTCGGACCAATTGTTTTGCTGGTAGTTGCAATACACTTGGAGATACTGTTCGAGGGTTTGATTCATGCGTTCAGTTTGTCCATCCCCCTCGGGGTGGTATCCTGACGTGAACTGAAGCTTCATGTCTAGGGCTTTGCCGAGGGATCGGAAGAATGAGGAGACAAACTCGGATCCTCGGTCCGAGGTAACGTGTGATGGTACTCCATGCTTTGAGAATACATGTAGGATGAAGAGTCTGGCAAGGGTTGGGGCGGTGATTGTGTTGACGGTGGGGATGAAGAGGGACTGCTTTGTTAGGTGGTCTACGATGATGAGGATAGTGTCGTAGCCATCCGAGGTGGGCAGTTTCTCTATGAAGTCCATAGAGATGGAGTTCCAAGGTCGTTCGGGGATCGGTAATTGCTTGAGTAGCCCGTAAGGGTGATGTCTCTGTGGCTTAGACCTCATACAAGTGGTGCAAGATTTAACATAGGACTTAACGGAATCTTGGAGTTTGGGCCAGACATAGTCTCTTCGGATGAGTTCTAATGTCCGATTCTGGCCGAAGTGTCCTGAGATTGGGTGGTCGTGTTTGTCTTGTAGGACTTGGAGTCGGAGGTTTCCCTGATCGGGGACGTAGATTCTTTTGTCGAGGAGGAGGAGTCCGTCCTTGGAGATGGTCCATCGATCGGTGAGGTTGTCCATTCGGGACGAGGTTGTGGGGTCTTCTCGGAGTGAGGTTCGGATGTCTTTATGGAGTTGTTCTATGTCCATGATCATTGCCGCTCGCATTACCAGAGTGTACAAGGAGGTGGCTCGGAGTGACGATACAAGTTGTTCCATTGTAAAGACTGGTCAGAGGTTGTGTGGATTGATCTTGGCATAGTCGCTTCCTCCCTCTTTAGGGTAGATGTCCCATTGTCTAGTCAGTGCATCGGGTTAGCACCGAGGTGACCGGGTCAGAAGCGGATTACCATGTTGAACTGGGAGAGATATTCGGACCATCGGACCTGCCGACGGGTGAGTAACTTGGTTGTTGAAAAATATTCTAAATTCTTGTGGTCAGTGACAATGTCGATCAGATCTGCTGAACCTTCTAAGTAGTGTCTCCAGGTCTTGAAGGCTTCAAAGATGGCCAGTAGTTCTTTGTCGTGTACGTCGTAGTTCAATTCCAGAGGGGTGAAGGTTCGGGAGTGGAAGGCTATCGGGTGGATGTCGTTGTCCGTTGGTGATATGGTGGACAGAATTGCTGCGAGGGCATAGTCCGAGGCGTCGGACTCGACAATGAGTTGAGATCCTGGGATCCACTGTTGTAGGATCGGTGCCATAGTGAATGCCTTCTTGAGCATCTCGAAGGATGTTCTGCAATTCTCAGTAAAGTTCCACGGAGTATCTTTTCATGTCAGACGAGTTAGCGGCACTGTGATGTTGGAGTAGTTGAAGATAAAGTGTTGGTAGAAGTTCGCGAATCCGAGGAAAGACTGAATGTCTTTGATTTTTTGGGGTTCGGGCCATTCCTGGATGACTTTGACTTTGTCGTCGGTCATGGTCAGGCCCTTCAGAGAGAGGATGTATCCGAGGTACTCCATGGTGTCGGTGTGGAAGAAGCACTTATCTGCCTGGGCATATAAGTGGTTTGCTCGGAGGTGTCGGAGGACTTCTATCTCACTCGCTTATATTTCATTGTCTTACTCTCACATTATTCTATTTTAATCGCTGTGGACAATACCTCCACATGGTCTTCATACCTTATTCTTTTTTCCATGTCTTATGCCACCCTTATTCCACATTCCGCCTCTCAGCCTATATAAGTAGTAGATGCATGTACATAGTTCCTCAGTCTGAGTATCAACTAGGTTTACGCCTCTCTACTCTCCTCCTTCTGTTCAGAAGTCCTTACTTGGGCTGACACCCTCGGCATCCACCTGAGTATCTTTTTCCGTTACAAGTTAGTAGCACACACAGGAGGCAGGGCGCAACACACAAGTACGTTGAAGCCAAGCCACCCTGACTGGCCTGCAGGACTTGGCCAGTTCCGACAGCACCATCGGCAGTACCAAGACCTGACAGTATACTCAGACTGACACTACCTCCTGTGCCCCTTACCGCTTAACGATTATGACCCTACAATCCAGATCTACCACCTGCGAGGCGACTAGCGCCCCAGACACCAAAACTGAGGAATCAGTGGAGGTGACCAAGCTCAACGACTCGGCAGGTGCTAGAACTGAGGTTAAACTTAATGCCTCTGCCCTTCTTAATCCTAATTCTTTGGTAATCCCTCTATCTTCTATTTTGATACCGAGTTCCTCGGCGACCCCTCTTAAATGTCTGATCGATTCAGGTTCTACTCACTGCTTCATAGAATCTTCCTATGTTTGGGAACATAAGATCCCCACCAGTTCCGTGGATTCAATTCCCCTCAAACTATTTGATGGCACTACTAATGCGGTTATTACCGAATCTGTAGAACTACCAATCAAATTTCTGTCAGGACAACTACAGTCCATCTGTATGTACGTCACATCACTAGATTCGTCTGTATCGGTAGTACTTGGTCACAACTGCCTCACCCGCTACAATCCGTTGATTGATTGGGTATTGGGCAGTATTACGTTCCAAAAAACCGCTAATGACCCTAGGTGTTTCCCAAAGCCGTCGGTTCAGCCGGCACCTGCCGCTGCTCCATGGCCTCAACCAGGATCCTCAAATTAGAAGCCCTGCGGATAGCCCTAGTCACTGCAGCTGCCTTTGCGTGAGCCTGCAAACTAGAAGGTTCGCAAGTTTTCCATATGGACCTTTTGGCCATCGACACCATTTCGGCACAATCAGCCAAGGCCCCATCCATTCCGTCCGTTCCCCCCGATCCGGTCGACCTTGAAAACGTCCCAAAAGAGTATCACAAATTCGCTGACGTTTTCAGCAAAACAAAAGCTAACACTCTAGGACCCCACTGACCCTATGATCTTAAGATCACTCTGGAAGATGGAGCCAAGATGCCTCATCCACCCCTATACTCGTTATCACAATCAGAACTAGAAACCCTACATGAGTTCCTTGATGAACACCTGAACATGGGGTTCATCAGGGCCTCCTGTTCCCCGCACAGAGCGCCAATCTTATTCATCCGAAAGAAAGATAGCTCCCTTCGGCTATGCATTGATTTCCGAGCACTAAGCAAAGTGACAAAGAAGGACCGGTACCCTCTCCCTCTAATCACTGACCTACTAGATGCCCCCCGAAAAGCTCGAATTTATACAAAGATCGACCTTCGGCACGCATACCATCTGATCCAAATTGCCGAAGGAGAAGAATGGAAGACTGCCTTCAAGACCCGGTACAGGTCCTATGAATGGCTAGTCATACCGTTTGGCCTCTCCAATGCCCCTGCGGCTTTTCAGAGGTTTATGAATGACATTCTCGGTGACCTGATAGACCATTGTGCTGTTGCCTACATAGATGACATACTAATTTATTCAGACTCACTCGAGGAGCACCAAGAACATATCCGAGAGGTGCTCCACCAACTCAGAAAAAACGGCTTATTCGTCAAGGCCAGCAAATGTGAATGGCACAAAGACACGGTCAAATTCCTCGGCTACATCCTATGTCCCGATGGCCTCACCATGTCTGATGACAAAGTCAAGACCATCCACGAATGGCCAGAACCAAGAAAGGTCAAGGACATCCAGTCCTTCCTAGGTTTTGCCAATTTCTACCGTCGCTTCATTTATGGGCCGTGAGTAAGTGGCAGAGAATAGTGAACATCCCGAGGGTAAGTGAGTGGGTGGAAAGACAGGGAGTGTAGGGATGATAAAGAATAGGGGTTGGGGAAAAGGATAAGGAACCAGGTGATGAACCGGGTGTACCGAACCGAAACCATGTGCCATGGGATGATATGAGTAAGGGTCAGTCGGTCGGTACTGCCGAGTAAGTCAAAGCACGATGTGTGGTCGTGACACATGCACAATAAGGTATGAAAACCTATCTTTAACGAGTCTTTCCAGCATTGGTGAGCTATATTCCAGCTTGTATGTTACCCATGCTTTATAGAGCATGCAGATGCATAATATGGTTTTGGTCCCCATGGACTGCAATAGAAACAGTGCAAAGCGAGGTGAAACAATGGGAGCATAGCAGCCAGTGAGGCCATCAATACAAGGAAGTCCCATTCCTACTGGGCCGATAAGAAAAAAAAGCACAGGAACTAGGTTATAAGATGACCCCACCAGCCAGAAGGTAGAGCAACCAAATGACAATGGTGCCAGCAACTGACACCAATCAGACAATAGGGCCATATAAAAAAATTTTGTTGTGGTTGTAAACCACATAGACCTTTACAAAATGTTATTGTTGAAAATAAATAAATAAGCTTACATATTCAAGACAACATACACGAATGAAAAGTATGACTGGAATTTGTTGCCTTGTCATCAGTAATATTTCATGATCATTCCACGAAGTTTGCGTTTACCTTCCACAGTGATTGTCATAGTTAAAATCCTGCACGTCATTAATTCAGGAGCTAATGAGTATAGAGAAAAACATACAAGACAGCCTCCTACCAAAAGAAGGTAATACAACTGATGGTTGTTGATCCAGTGATTTAAGAGCTCAGACGGTCTCACCACACAGTGGGCAGGCCGACAGAGGGTATGTATATATGGTAGTGTCCGGTCCACTTGGCCGATATTGGATATGTGGTAGTGTCCATCTGTTGAAGGTTGGTAGTGTCGTGCAGTGGGCAGGCTGATGGAGGGTATGTGTATGTGGTTTGACACCAAGCTGATGTAAGCAAGGTTGGCACTGAACCTTGATTACATCAGCCACAAAACATTAAATAAATTTTAATTTTTAAAATACAAAAATATATTGATTTTGACTACAGTCATATGATAGGGGTGCGGCTGGGCTTAGATAATAATTTTGCTTACAAAGTGCTGACTAAAATCCCGTGTCAAACCCATCTGCGGGTACGGGTTTGGGCCAGGTTGGAAAAAACCCATGGGTTGATAGGTTTGGGTTCACCATGGGTTGGGTGCAGGTCACCCACATTTGACCCATGGGTGACCCATGCCATTCCCTACTCTCCACACCGTATCTCTGAAGATCCTTGCAATCCTTTCTGATGTAACCTCTCCATTTGTTGCTGCCAATCTAATTTGTTTAGATAGTCTATCTACTACTACTATAATTGCATCATATCCCATGCTTTGTGGTAATTAGGTGATGTGGTCTACCAATATATACTGCCAAATCCTTGTTGGGAGTGCATTTGGAGCTAGAGTCTCCCTTGGTTTTGCTGGGAACATCTTTGTTTGTTGACACCTACTGCACCCATCTACATACATTCTCACATTTCTATGTATCCTTGGCCACCCATGATGAGCTCTATTGTCTGGGACCTCCCAGGGTGTCCTACGGTGGGTGTGCCATGGTGTAGATGAATGATTTCCTCCTGAAGCTTCCTGTTCTTTGGAATGTATATCCTTCATCCCATTTTATGATCCCCTCTTCTTCCTTCCAATCCTTCTGTCTGCTCTCTACCCTCTCTCTGACTTTGCTCTCTATATTCTTTGCCTTTCTGATTCTTTTCACCAGGTCTTCCTCCTCTCCTCGTTAAGTTGACCTGGTCAATGCTTCATGATAAAATCATAGTCAGCTAATTTGAGCGACCACCTGGCCTGGTGGCAGTTCAGCTTTCTTGCCATCATGAAGTATTGTAGGTTCTTATGGTCTGTCTATATTCCAAATGGCTGCATTGTCTCCTGCAGATAGTGCCTCTACTCTGCCAATGCCTGCATGATGGCTAGCATCTCCTTGTCATGTATATCATAATGTTGGCTATCTACCAACTGAATAAATCATGTGAGTCCAATCAACACTCATTGCTCAATAAATCAAACAAAATAATCACTCATTGGGGCAGTTTTTTGACCCTCTATTATTTTCTCTGATTTTCAATGTTACACACCAGTATCAGGTAGGAGTAGGTCATGTGAATCATCAACATGTCATGTGACCTTATTTGTATCAATTTGGCATGTTGAACTTTGTTCATTCATCTCCTTGACTCCTTACCACTACTATGAAATCCATCTCTACTAGAAAAAAAAAGCATTCTTCTGTTGTTTCTCTCCTCAATGAGGGGTATTCCCATCATCAAATTCAACCTAGAACTGGCCTGGGGAAGGGTACTATAAGCAGGATCAGTAGGGAGGTAGAGGGGGATAAGGAAAATCATCCTGGTGGCTGTCCTTCCAAGCTTTCCCCTTATGATAAACAGTCAATTATCCATCAAATCAGCTCTGGGAAGCTTGAAAATACTGTCCAAGCCACCCAATTCATAAATTCCATCATATCTACCTCTGTCACTCCTCAGACTGTTAGGAATGTGTTGAAGGAAGCTGGCTTTAGATTAGCAACAAAGATGAAAGTCCCTATGCTCAAGGGGTCTCATTGTCAGCAATGTATAAAGTTTGCCCAATACCATGAAAATTTGGATTTTTGTCAAGCGTCGGTTACTGACGGACTTCGGTACTGCCGAGGGGTGTTGGCGAAAAGGTCGGGTGGACTATGGCCAAGTCCTGCAGGCCAAGAGTAGTGGTGTTGGCTTCAACGTGCTCGTGCGTTGTGCCCTACTTGCTGTGCATGTGACTGTATTTGCCACAGACAGATACTCGGGGGGATGCTGATGATGCCAGCCTGAGTCGAGGACTTAACAGAAGAGAAGAAGGTAGAAGGGCCTAAGCCTAGTCGATACCCAGAATGAGGAAATATGTACATGCATGTCCTACTTATATAGGTTAAGAAGCGACATGTAGAATAAGGAATGTGGGACAACAAGGTATGCAGAGCATGTGGTTATTGTCCACAATGGATAAAATTAGAACAAGGAATGCAAAGCGGGGATAAAACAATAAAGGACAGAATAATAGAATGTGTCCAAAGATAGGACAATAGGAGTGGCCGAGTATAAAACAACGGAGTCATGACCGAGGATAATACAAGGACACAAAGTCCCGAGGTGAAATGGACCGAGGAGTGTGGATGGCAGATGTACCGAGCCGAGACCGGCGCACCAAGTGTTATGCATGCGGCGTGGACACTTGGTCGTGGATTTAGGATGTTTGTTCGGTTGGTACTGCCGGCGGATGGGTCTCGGTACGTGGACTTGACAATTTTAGAGGACTGGAAGAGGGTGTTGTGGACTGATGAGACAAAAATCAATAGGATTGGGTCAGATGGGAAGGTATATGTTTGGAAGAAACAAGGGGAACCAGTATCAGACAGGACAACCACATCAACTGGCAAACATAGAGGGGGGAATAACTTGATGCTTTGGGGGTGTATGGGTGTCAAGTACACATACCGAGATGGCATTGCTGACCGAGCAACAATCCTATTGTTGGGTGCAAACTTGCATTCACCCCTGAGAGGACAATCTCAATATATTGTATTATCGTAT
>QLPI01008424.1:0-16430 GCA_003314275.1 Chroogomphus rutilus
CCAGCCCCAGAAGATCACCCCCCTGTGCCACCAAGGTCCGGGATCCGGATACCTTTGATGGATCGGATTCAAGGAAACTACAAGCCTTCTTAGTGCAAATGTAGACAGAACTTCCATGACCACCCTGACACTTTCGACACCGAAAGTGCCAAGGTAACCTATGTACTGTTGTACCTGACCGGTACTGCCCTGGACTGGTTCGAACCAGCCCTCTCTGCCCCCGACAAGCCAGACTGGCTCCATGACTATGAGGAGTTTGTAAATGAACTCAAAACCAACTTTGGCCCCCACGACCCAGAAGGAGAGGCCGAAGCAGACCTCGAGACCCTCTGCATGCACGATAATCAGCACATCACAAAATATGTAGTCGAATTCAATCGACTAGCCACCCATGTCCACTGGGGCGACACTGCACTTCGTTGCCAGTTCTACAATGGACTCCCCGGCAGGATGAAGGATGAGGTCTCTAGAGTAGGAAAGCCCCATTCCCTGCTCCAACTCCATCTCCTGTCCCAATCCATCCACGCCTGCTACTGGGAGCAACAATCGGAAATCACCAGAGAGCCTTCCTCCACTTGGAACTTTGACCACCCCTATGACAGAGGGAGGACCCCCATGACCACGTATTCGGCCCCTAACATGGGCAATAAGACAGCCAATGTAGGCCAATCCGCAACCCTGTCCAGTGGCAGCAGGACTACCACGGATCTTTTGTGAAAATCGGAAAAGATGGAAAACTTACACCGCAAGAACGGCAATGCCACTTTGAACAAAACTTCTGCCTCTTCTGTAGCAGATTGGGCCACTCAGCCAAAGAATGCCCAAGATCCACCACTACAGTCACCAAAGGGCGCACAGCCTCCGTGACGGAAGAGGTTGAAGAAGAGTCTGAGATGTTGGATGCTTCAGAAACCAAGGAATAAGAAGCTAGGCTCCCGACTCCAGCACCAGTTGTTTGCGTTGAACACCAACTATGCCTAAGGACGTAAAAACAAAACAATGCATCCAACCTTTTTAGGAATATGACCCCCTGTGACCAATTGTTGAAAGATTTTGACCCGTTTCTGTGGAAACACTCCGACTCCAACCCTCCAAACTCCGACCCTCCAAATCCAACCCTCCAAATCCAACCCTCCAAACCCCGTCAGAATTATAGTTGCAAGGACCATACGCTCACCCACTATGATCCGTTGATTGACAGGGCATTGAGTACTACTCGTTTAGATTATCCTAACTGATTCTTGGCAATATGGAGCCAGCAGTCTTCACTCAGCGGTCAAATCTGACCCTCCAAAAAACTCCACTCAGGAAGAACCCTGAAACCGCAGAATCCCGTACCATCCCTTAGACTAACGGTACCATGTAGATTCTCTTAGAACTAGAACCCTTCTTGTTAGAATATTAATACGAACTAAACTAATCAACACGATTCAACCGAATTGCAGGACATTCCCCAAACCCTGACAACACCGCCGGCATCCAAGCAACAATCTGGTGAATGAACACCATGAAAACACAATCAGCACGACTACCATGAATGCCATGACCCCACACATTGTCAGTCATTCACCATAAAACAAGGCATGCACCTCATTGGGATCAGAGGGATCCGGCTGATGGAAGTAATCAATCCCTTGCCTGCCCCCCCCACTGCTTGACTCCAATGCTGGGACTACCACTTCTGGACCAGCCCCGCTGTCAATGCCACAACCTCCAGAGCCACCGCTTCAGGCAGCAAGCCCATTGCCAGTGCCGCAGCCCCTGGAACCATGTCTTCAGTAGGTCATCCCGTCACAAGTGCCGAGCCCTCCACATCACACACCGGGACCGCCTGCTTGGTAGACTGCCCTGCTCTGGGCATCACATCTCCTGCACCATGCACCAAACCTGCTCCCCCAGAAGTCCTTTTCCTCTTGGAAGCACACTTCCCCACACCACATGTCGGAATTAACCGACCCGCCACCACCCGACGAGTCCAGGAGGGACCACTGCATCCCCACACACCTGTCAAACGATTCTGACCATCCGTCTTGATGGTGTTCTCCATCTTGGAAGCATCTGCTATCCTGTTTAGGGCAACGACAAGGGCAAAAATGCCGTCCCTGATTTCCTTCAGGAGGTCACCACTCACGTCACCCCCGCTTTTTGGAAGGGGAGGGACCAGTACCTCGACCTTCATTTTTTTCGAAGAGGGCACCTCGGGGACCTCCATCTCCTCCTGCCTCCTCTTTTTCATGGTCGCCCCCTTAACAACCGACACACCACTGACCACGCACTTCACCCGGCTCTTCTGACAAGGAACACAGGTTTTGGCTGACGTGGTCCATGTACATGGATCATCATGTTTGCGACACCTATCACAAGGTTCTGACCTTAGCATAGGAGGAACCCCCAGACTGGCGACCTGGTAAAGGTCAGGCTGATGTTCAATCAATGACCGACGAGTGGATTCGAAGGGTCCAAGACCCGCCTCCTTCCCGGCCACCCATGGATCCCAAGCAATCTGATCCTCGAAGGCCTTTTGCGCCCCCCGAAATTCGAGTGTCCTTCTCAAGATGTCTCCAACACATCCTCTCCGTGTCCCGAGCAACAGTGCTCACCCCAACTGAGGGCATGAGATGGACATCCTCCTCACCCCCTGGATTGCCCCCAGAGGATGAGTAGGAAAACTCTGCATCTGAGAGGTCACCGCTGTCCGAAGACTCCTCAGACTTGGTCTCCTGACATGGAATACCTCTATTTTCAGATCCTGATGGCCCAGCAAAACCCCCCCAGGAGGGTAAATCCTCCAGCTCCTCATCCTCCTGACTGGCCATAAGAGCAGACTCTAGAGCCTGGGCTTCGCGCTCCAAGGCTCATTCCTTCCCCTCCCCCCTCTCCCTCCGATCTGCCCCCTTTGGTTTCTCCCCTGGCCTTTGGACTTTGACCCTCAGACCTTTCCCAATATCCTGAGCAGCTTCCAATTTTCATGCCCCTTCCTCCCTCATCAAGCATATCTCTTTCGCACACTTGGCCTTGAAAGCACGCACCTGCTCCGAAACCTCCGCTTCAATATCCTGTTCAAATCTGGACATGGGTAGGGGCAGGGAACTCAGGGAAAGGAGAAAGGCCTGCTTATATATGATTAGGGAATGGCACGGGTCACCCACGGGTCAAATGTGGGTGACCCACACCCAACCCATGGGAAACCTGAACCCGTCAACCCATGGGTTTTTTCCCACGGGTCGACGGGTGTCGGGTGCATGCCGCACCCGCATGTGCCATACACGACGTACGACATGAACGCGCCATACATGCATGCACACGCGCTGACACGAACGCGCCGTACGCACACGCGATGTACGACATGAACACGCCGTACGTGCATGTGACGTATGACACGAACGTGCATGCGACGTACGACACGAATGCGCCATACGCGCACGTGACATATGACATGAATGCATCGTACGCGCACATGACATACGACACGAACACGCCGCATGCATGTGTGTCATACGCGTGAGCGTAAGGCGCATTGGTGTCAGCGTGTGCGCATATGGCGCGTGCGTGTCGTACGCGCGTACATAGTTGAGGTGGCGGGTTGGGCTGGGTCATGGGTGCTCTCGGCTTGACCTGCACCCAAACCCAAGGGCACCCGACCCGGTGACCCGTGCGGGTTACCCTAACCCATGCTATTCCCTATATATGATTGGACAGGCACTTCAGAAAAAACACCTATTACATTCCAATATGCCTAAAAAATAGTCCCACGCTCTTCTCTGCTCAATTCACGGCAAGATTAAGCTTAGGACCTCAAGGGCTCGGTCCTAGTGGAAGGATACTGTTATGGCCCATGCTGCCAATAAACCCACACTAAACCCCACAACCACCCGCACCATTTCTGGGACCTTTCCAATTGCTCAAAGACTGAATAAACCGATTTCTGGATTTCCGAGGCACCATTCCAAGGTTCCGTGTTTCTGAACCTCCAAAGATTCCAAAGTCAAGGTTCTGCTCCTTTGATAGATGATGTGCAGGATCATCGCATACCTCACTCCTTTGTTCTTTGTTTCATATTGCTCTTTGTACTCTCTTCCTCCCCCCTTGTCTTTACTCGGTAAAAGATAGTACAAGACTAGATACATGTATATGAGTCACCAGTCGACTGGACTATTTGCCAGTATGAATATCGACTTAATTCTGTGTCGTAGTTTCCGATCAAGTTCCAGTAAACTTTCCGACTCTCCGAAATTAGGGACAGACGATCGAGGAGGGCACAACACATAAGTTGAAGCCAAGTCCCTGCGACCTCGAACCACTTGTATCACCCTATACCGTGAACAGTCCCAAGACCCGCCGGCACTCCCGACTTCCCGTCCCCATTCCGATTCCGATCCTGAGTCCGTGACCCTTAGCCCCTCCATCCCCAGAGTACAAACCTGTCAGGCTCCGGGAATGCTGAGGAGTGGCCAAGTCCTGCAGGCTGGGAATAGTGGCATGGCTTCAATGTGCTCGTGCGTTGCGCCCTACTTCCCATGCATGCCACCGATTTGGGACAGAGGGATACCTGGGAGAGTGCTGAGAGTGTCGGCCCAGGTAAAGGACTTGGGACAGGGGAAGGGAGGACAAGAAGGCGTAAACCTAGTTGATTTCCAGAACAAAGAACCATCTACATACATTGGCTACTTATATAGGCTAATAAGTGAGATGTGGAACAGAGTGGCACAAGGAATGGAGAACAATAAGGTATGAAGAATCATGTGGAAGTATTGTCCACAATGATCAAGAATAGAACAAGGAATGTGGACAACAATAGAACAATGAAGTATGGCCACAGACAAAAGAGTGAGTGAGAATAGAACAATAGGAGTGGCCAAACATAAAACAATAGGGCCACTGCCGAGTGACAACAAAGAGTGAATGTCCTGAGGGTAAACAGGCAAGGGGAAGGACAGGGAATAAAAGAATGATAAAGAATAGGAGGGTCGGATAGAGATAATGAACCAAATGATGAACCAAATGTACCAAGCCGAGGCCACACACTGGTGAGGGATGATATGGGTAAGGGTTGGTTGGTCGGTACTGCCGAGTAAATCAGAGCATGGTATTGTGGGCTTTACAGAACCCCCCTTTGGAAATCATTTGGAACCCTCCGAAAACCCTCCCAGAAGCCTCTAGCTAAGCACCGACATGTGGATTTAACAAATGGCTTGTTTGAGATAATCCATAGATTCTTGTTGTTGGTCTGTCCAAATATAGGGAATATCTTTTCTGAGAAGTTGGTTAAGTGGTCGTGCAACTTTGGAATAATTTTCAATCCATATATGCATCATGCCAGCTAATCCAAGAAATCCTCTGAGTTGAGATACATTCTGAGAGATAGGCCATTTGAGAATCTTGGAAATTTGAGAGTTATCTGGGAGTCATCCTTCATAATTGACTCTTTGACCAACAATGGTAATTTCTGGTCAGGTGACTTGTGATTTTCTTGGTGAAATTGTTGCACCTGCATGAGCAAGATGATGTAAAACTCAGTTGACTACAACGGCATGTTGTCATGACCACACATCGTGCTTTGACTTACTCGGCATTACCAACCGACCGACCCTTACTCATATAATCCCATGGCACACGGTTTCAGTTCGGTACACCTGGTTCATTATCCTTTCCCCAACCCCTATTCTTTATCATCCCTACACTCCCTGTCCTTCCCCCCACTCACTTACCCTTGGGACGTTCACTATTCTCTGCCACTTACTCGCAGCCCTATTGTTTTATTCTTGGCCATTCCTTATTATTCTATTCTTTCCCACAATCTCACTCGCTCATATTTCATTGTCTTACTCTCACATTATTCTATTCTAATCGCTGTGGACAATACCTCCACTTGGTCTTCATACCTTATTATTTTTTCCATAACTTATGCCACCCTTATTCCACATTCCACCTCTCAGCCTATATAAGTAGTAGATGCATGTACATAGTTCCTCAGTCTGAGTATCAACTATGTTTACACCTCTCTACTCTCCTCCTTCTGTTCAGAAGTCCTTACTTGGGCTGACACCCTCGGCATCCGCCTGAGTATCTTTTTCCATTATAAGTTAGTGGCACACACAGGAGGCAGGGTGCAACGCACGAGTACGTTGAAGCCAAGCTACCCCAACTGGCCTGCAGCACTTGGCCGGTTCCGACAGCACCATCGGCAGTACCAAGACCTGATACATGTTCCCAAACAAATTGTCATATGCCAGGATTTTCTAGAATTGTTTCATATGAACCATCTGGCTTTTCATACTAAGTAGGAGGTCCTTTGATTCTGATATCATCCATCATGACATTGGCATTGTGAGGAATTTTGTGTTGGAGGATGAATTCTGGAATTTGGCAACTGCACTGGTATAATACATTGGTAGTGAGCAATAACAAAAGAGGCCTAGAGGTGTTTGTAATGATGTAAGGTCTCAACTCTTGGGATGAATGATGCGAGAATCATATCCCCATAAAAGATCAAAGCCTGAATAAATGGAATGTGCTGCAAATGGTTCCACCGTATAACCACGATGTCAAATGAGGCAAGTGATACATGTGGTTTGATATGACTTGGCTTGCTTTAGCTTAATAAGGGAATTGAAGGTAGGAACAGAAGCTTTTGGTACTGAGATATGAGTCACATGGGATGCAATTGATGATGTTTTTCAGAATTGGCCGTTAATCGATAGTGGATATCAATATGAAAGGTAAATGACGTTGGAATTGGATGAAAAGGGATGTAGCGGTAGTAATAGAAGAAGCAATTTGACGTTAATTAAGGAATAAGGTCACAGAAGAATGCTGTGCCTCTCTAGGACAGCCAATTGTAGAGTTTGTCAAGCTTCGGGTACTGATGGACTTCGGTACTGCCGAGGGGTTGGGCGGACGATGGCCAAGTCCTACAGGCCAAGAGTAGTGGCGTTGGCTTCAACATGCTCATGCGTTGCACCCTACTTGCCGTGCATGCCACCGATTTGTAACAGACAGGTACTCAGGAGGATGCTGATGATGCTGGCCCGAGTCAAGGACTTAACAGAGGAGAAGAAGGTAGAAGGGCCTAAGCCTAGTCGATACCCAGAATGAGGAAATATGCACATGCATGTCCTACTTATATAGGTTAAGAAGCGACATGTGGAATAAGGAATGTGGGACAATAAGGTATGTAGAGCATGTGGTTATTGTCCACAATGAGTATAATGAGAATGAAGGAATGTAAACGAGGATGGGACAATGGAAATAGAATAATAGGAACAAGGCCAAAGGTAGGACAATAGGGAGTGGCCAATTATAAAACAAGGGGGTCTTAGCCAAGGTTAAGACAAGGTTAAGATGTCCCAAGGTAAGACGGATCGGGGAACGAGGGGTGGAAGAGGTAGGATGAGGTGGGTAAGGAATGGGAACAAGGGATGTGCCAAACCGGGGACTGTGTATTAGGCATTTTGCTTGGTCACCGGCTGGGTACTTGGTTGGCACTGCCGAATGTGCCGGGCCTTGGTATGTGCACTTGACAGAGTTGCTCTAGGTAATTAATACCTAAACACCTACATGCACCGGTCCTTTTCTGTGGCAGGATATAACACAGTCATTTGGCACAGCAGGAATATAATATGTGATATGGCAATGTATGAACAAAGATAGAATGTGAGTGATTAGGATGTGATGTGACAGGGACATGACCTGAGATGTGAATGTGTCATGTTGACTAAGACTTTGACTTTGGCTTTGGACTTGAGTACAATAGTCTAGATGTTTCTAGACTTGACTTGGACTTGGAGACTTGACTTGGGGGTTTAAATTGTGAACTTGTTATTACAGAGGTGAGCCAGAGGCCTTCATATACAAAAATCAACCAATGATGCAAAACAATGTGAGAGGTTGGCTATGTCAGTTGAATGACAAAGCATGAGAACAAAGTATACAAAGAGGAAACTATGGAGAAACTCTGGAGAAATGGTACAGCATTGAGGCTGCACGAATAGGGGCTAGGGGCTATGTGTTAAAAACTAGAGAAGGAATAATTCAGTCTTTGGTGTGAAAGACTCTTTTTATAGTGAATATTATCTACCTAGACAAGGAATAACTATATAAAAAGCAATGGGTCAACAAAATGAAGGGTAGGGTGCAGAGAGAGAATACTCACTTCAGTCTTTGGCGTGAAAGACTGAAGTGAATAGAACAAAGGCATTGTACTTATATACCCCTGAGTCAAAATTAGAATGAAACTCCAAGTGAATCCATTCCCACACCATGAACAACATTGCTCCACAACAACCCACAGATGTTTGGTCTGCAAGATAAGAAAATAAAACATACTAATCTTAACACTCCTCCTTAGACTGAACTATCTATTCCATCCCTAACAGTTCAACACACCGTTCCTGTTCAAAATGGTTTAAGGCCTTTGTGAGGAAATCAGCTCCATTCTGGGTTCCAGGGATGTGCAAAGAGTGAATGACTTTTGAACATATCAGATCCTGGAAAAAGTGCCATCATATATCGACGTGTTTTGACCTGCTGTGGAAGACTGGATTGTCTGATAATGCAACAGCCCTGGTGTTGTCAGAAAAGATGAATAGTGGCTTATCTAAGGTTGTAAGAATTTCTTGATATAGCTGTTTCAACCAAAATGCTTCTTGACAAGCCATTCCCAGTGCATAATACTCTGCTTCAGTGGTAGATGTCAAGCCCGCAACACCGAGTACCGATTCACTCGGGAATACCTATTAACCGGCCCTTACCCGCATTATCTCACACCACCGCGCGGCCTCGGATCGGTACATCCTGTACATCGTATGGACCACTCCCCTCGTACATCCCCCTCCATTGTTCCTTCACCCCCTATCCACTCCTTTACCCGTTTCCCCCGAACAACATGACGGCCACTCATTGTCCTGGCCACTGCCATTGTTTTATCTTAGGCCGTTCTCTATTGTTCTATTCCCGCCCACCATTTCATTATCTTATTTTCAGCCATACTCTATTATTCTAATACCGCTTACATTCCTTATTCTATTTTTGATCACTGTGGACAATGCCTCCATGTGGTTGCCTCATACCTTATTGTTTCCATTCCTTACGCCACCCTGTTCCACATCTTGCTTCTTAACTATAAAAGTAGCGGGATGTATGTAGATAGTTCTTCACTCAGAATATCGATTGATTCGCACCCTTTCGTCCGCTCTCTATTTCTAAAAAGTCCCTCGCTCGAGCCGACGCCCTCGGCATCCTCTCAAAGCTCCTCCCACTATCCAAATTAGTGGCACGCACGGAACAGCAGGGCGCAACGCAAGAGCACATTGAAGCCTAGCCACCCCATAACGGTTTGCAGGACTTAACCGATATCTCGGCGTGACCGAATCTTGACAGTAGATTAAGGCCACTGATGGTTGTTTTTTTGATTTCCATGCTACAGGGCCATTTGCATGTAGAAATGCATATCTGCTCATCGATCTTCGGTCACATGGCTCCTTGGCATAATTTGCATCACAATAACCTGTTACGACCCATATCCCCAACAAACCCATACCAACCCCCACAATCACCTACCTCGTTTCCAAAACATCCCTGACCACCAGAGGACGAACAATCACTTTCCGTGGTTCCCATCCCGTAACGTCCGATCCCCCGATAGTCCGATCCCGATTCCCGTGACCAAAGTTCCGCATCTTGATAACCGACGCGCCAGTCTATCGTGTACCTTACTCCCTTATTCTTCTTTGCTATTTGACCCCTTGTACTTCCTTTCTCCTTGTTTTATGACCGGCAAAGATAGTACAAGGACAGTCGCATGTATATAGTCTTCCAGTCGACTAGACTATTCGCTAGTACGAATATCGATTTAGTGTCCCACCAGTTTCCGATTCATTTCCGGTAAACTCCCGCCTCCTTTCCGAAATTAGGGACAGACAATCGAGGAGGGCACAACACATAAGTTGAAGCCAAGTCCCTTCGACCTCGAACACCTCAGTGACCGGATTAAACCATTCCGTGACCTACCCTAAGTTTCCGGTGCCTCCGCCCCCCGTCCGTAGTCCGTCCGATTCCGCCTTTGGTCCTCGGCCCCGTTACGGACCTTCACGCTAACCCGGATAACTCCCTCGGAAGTGCTAGCTAAGCGCCTGACACGCGGACTTAACAGTATATTCGTACTCACACTCCTGATCGTCATGAAAAATAAAGCACGAGCAAGATTTTTACGAGCATGCACGAGACCCCTCTTCCTACGGGCACCACTCTCGAAGAGCGCCCCCGTACCACTGGAAAACATGACAAATCTCGCCAAAGCCATCACTACGCTAGCAAACAGCCTAGCCATCCCCAAGAACTCGAGACCTCCCGCAAAGATTCGAAACCCAGACCCCTTCGACGGTTCTAACCCCAGAAAATTACAAACCTTCCTCGTACAGTGTAGCCTAATTTTCCGGGATGACCCAGAAACCTTCAACACCAGTAGCACCAAAGTGACCTACGCACTATCGTATCTAACCGGAACCGCCCTGGACTACTTCGAACCCACCTTCACCGCCCATGACAAACCCCTCTGGCTCCACGATTATGACGAATTCACCTCCGAACTCAAGACACAATTTGGCCCCCATGACCCGGAAGGCAAGGCGGAACTGGACCTCGAGAAACTCCACATGTGTAACGACCAACGCATCACGGAATATATGGTTGAGTTCAACCGCCTCGCCACCCGTACCCATTGGGACGACTCCGCCCTTCACCATCAATACTACAAGGGACTCCCCGGGAGAATTAAGGACAAAATAGCTAGAATAGGAAAACCATCCTCCCTGCCCAAACTTCGCCTCCTGTCCCGATCCATCGACACACGATATTGGGAATGAAAATCGGAAGTCACCAAGGAACTCACCCGGACACTCGACCACCAACGGACGCCCAAACTTGACAAGAATGGGAAACTCACGCCCCTGGAATGACAACGCTGTTTCAGGCAAGACCTCTGCTTATTCTGCGGCAAAGCAGGGCACAGGGCCAGAAAATGCCCCAAGAAGGGAAGCACCGACTCGGCAGCAACAGCCCCGGCACGGACGAAGGAATGTTCCGAAGCCGTCGACACTCCCATCATACTCCGACTCAATGCATCCACCCTCTCAAGCCCAAATGCACTGACCATTCGCCTAACCTCTGACTCCCTGCCAGGACAACACCTGAACACGCTCGTCGATTCAGGATCGACACACTGCTTCCTGGATTCAAGACTAGCATCTAGATACAACCTTCAGTGCCAAGACATCACGCCCATTCCGCTAAGACTTTTCGATGGAACCTCCAACTCCTCCATTCGTAAGACCATCGAACTTCCGGTCCGCTTTCCCCAAGGGGAACAACACTCCGTGACTTTTTTCGTAACTCCGCTAGACTCGAGCTGCTCGGTGGTCCTGGGACATAACTGGCTCACCCGCTTCAATCCAACGATTGACTGGGTTCTGGGCAACTTATCCTTCAAGCCCCCGCCGCCGACCGACTCCGTGAAACCGCCCGAACCTATAGCCCCCTCTCGCCATTCACCTGACCCCCCGAGAAAACCACTCATCGCGCCCAAGGTGGCGTTGATCAATGCAGCAGCATTCGCCCGCATCTCAAAGATGGAGGGTACCCAAACCTTTCAACTACTACTCTCCGACCTCGACAGAACCAAGGACGGCCCCGTAGACCTATCCAACGTCCCGAATGAATACCATGAATTTCAGGACGTCTTTAGTAAAAAGCGTGCCAACACCCTGGCCCCACACCGACCCTACGACCTAAAAATAGACTTAGAGGAAGGAGCCTCACCCCCCTTCGGTCCCATCTACTCCTTATCAGAAAGCGAGCTGAAATCGCTACGCGAGTTCTTGGACGAACACATATGCATGGGTTTCATCTGCCCATCCCGCTCACCTGGCGGGGCACCCGTCCTGTTCGCCCAGAAAAAGGATGGTTCCCTACGATTATGCATCGACTTTAGAGGACTCAACAAAATTACAAAAAAGGACCGGTACCCGCTGCCCCGCATCTCTGACCTACTCGACAGCCCCCGTAAAGCTAGAATCTTCACTAAAATAGACCTACAACACGCGTATCACCTCGTTCGCATCCAAGAAGGCAATGAGTGGAAAACCGCCTTCCGCACGCGCTACGGTTCCTTCGAATGGCGTGTCATGCCCTTCGGATTGAGCAACTCTCCGGCCGCCTTTCAATGCCTCATGAATGACATCTTCTCCGACCTCCTTGACGTATCGGTACTGGTATACCTAGACGACATCCTGATTTACTCCGACAACCTGGAAGAACACAAGAAACATGTGCGCGAAGTCCTTAAACGACTCCGATCCAACCACCTGTACGCCCGTGCGGACAAATGCCAATTCCACGCTGACACAGTGGAATACCTGGGATACATTCTGTCTCCGAACGGCCTCACCATGGCCAACGACAAGATCAAGGTGATCCAGGACTGGCCTGAACCACGCAAAGTCAAGGACATCCAGTCCTTCCTCGGATTCGCAAACTTCTATAGACGCTTCATTTTCAACTATTCCGACATCACGATCCCGCTAACCCATTTGACATGAAAAGACACACCTTGGAACTTCTCCGAAGACTGCAGGACATCCTTCGAAACCCTCAAGAAGGCCTTCACCACAGCCCTGGTGTTAAACCAATGGACCCCCGGCTCCCAACTCGTCGTCGAGACAGACGCCTCCGACTATGCCCTGGCGGCCATCTTGTCCATAATCTCCCCCACGGACAATGAGATACACCCGATTGCCTTCCACTCCCGGATGTTTTCACCCCCAGAACTAAACTATGACGTACATGATAAGGAGCTACTCGCCATCTTCGAGGCTTTCAAAACCTGGTGACATTACCTGGAGGGCGCACCCCACCCCATTGACGTGGTAACGGACCACAAGAACCTGGAATACTTCTCGACAACCAAACTTCTCACCCGCCGACAAGTCCGATGGTCTGAATACCTGTCACAATTCAACATGACCATCCATTTCCGCCCGGGACGCCTCGGAGCCAAACCGGAAGCACTAACCAGATGATGGGACGTCTACCCCAGAGAGGGAGGGAACAACTACGCCACGATCAACCCTCACAACCTCCGACCCGTCTTCTCCACAGAACAGCTATCCGCCTCCCTGCGAGCCACGGCACTATACTTCCCGTCACTACAAGCAGCCGCAATAATGGACACAGAACGACTCCACAATGACATTCGCGCAGCCATCCGAAACGATCCAGAAACCTTGGAAAAACTTGACAACCCCAACGGGAAATGGTCAGCCACACCAGACAACCTCCTCCTCCTCAACCAGTGTATCTACATCCCGGACAGCAACGACCTCCGCCTACGAATCCTGCAGGACAAACACGACCACCCCGTCTCCAGACACTTCAGACAAAATCGGACGCTCGACCTCATCAGGAGAGAGTATACGTGGCCCGGACTCCGAAAAACCGTGAAGTCCTACATCAAGTCTTGCACAACCTGCATGCGCGCCAAAACACAAAGACACCGACCGTACGGCCTCCTGAAACAGCTACCGGTTCCCATACGCCCGTGGAACTCTATATCAATGGACTTCATCGAAAAACTACCCCCGTCGGCCGGCTACAATTCCATCCTTGTCATCGTAGATCGACTCACCAAACAATCCATCTTCATCCCGACCCACGACACCATCACATCCCCCCTCCTAGCCAAGTTATTTGTGCTCCACGTATTTTCAAAACACGGGGTCCCATCGCACGTTACCTCGGACCGCGGAACAGAATTCGTGTCTTCCTTCTTCAGGTCCCTGGGGAAGGCCCTGGACATGAAACTACACTTCACTTCCGGATACCATCCAGAAGGTGACGGACAAACCGAACGGATGAACCAAACATTGGAACAATACCTCCGGGTCTACTGCAACTACCAGCAGGACAACTGGGCAGACCTCCTCCCGATCACGGAGTTCGCTTACAACAATGCCCCCAATGCAACAACCGGAATTTCACCCTTCTTCGCCAACAAAGGATACCACCCGGACATCACCTTCCACCCCGAGCGAGACCTGGCCTCCTCAAGGGCACACGACTTTGCAGTAGACCTAGATGAACTACACCAGGAGCTCCGCAGAAACATAGCCGCGGCCCAACAACGCTACGCCGCCTCTGCAGACCAACACCATTCCCAAGGACCGGAGGTCAAGGTTGGAGACAGAGTCTTCCTCAAATCGGACAACATCCGGACAACAAGACCCTCCCGGAAACTGTCCGAAAAGTACCTAGGACCTTACGAGGTCATAGCTCAAGTAGGACCGGTATCCTACACCCTTCGCCTTCCGAAAAACATGAGGTCGATCCACCCCATCTTCCACGTCTCAATGCTGGAGCCTTCAACCCCCAACACCTTCCCCAACCGTGCGATACCACCACAGCTGCCAATAGAAATCAATGGGGAACCAGAGTACAAAATAGCGGAAATCCTGGACTCAAAGATCGATCGCCGTCATAGCTGCCAACTCCGATACCTAGTCAGATGGACTGGTTACAAGGGAACAGAAGAAGAAACCTCCTGGCTTCCTGCCACAGAACTGAACCACGCGAGGGAGGTAGTTTCGGACTTTCACCGTGCCTATCCGCTCAAGCCAGGACCGGAGAGGCCAAACGACCAGCCTTGACAACCCCGTAACATCGTTCGACACCCAAGGACCTCGAGGGCTCGGTCCTATTGGGGGGGTACTGTTACGACCCATGTCCCCAACAAACCCATACCAACCCCCACAACCACCTACCTCGTTTCCAAAACATCCCTGACCACCGGAGGACGAACAATCACTTTCCGTGGTTCCCATCCCGTAACGTCCGATCCCCCGATAGTCCGATCCCAATTCCTGTGACCAAAGTTCCGCATCTTGATAACCGACGCGCCAGTCTATCGCGTACCTTACTCCCTTATTCTTCTTTCCTATTTGACCCCTTGTACTTCCTTTCTCCTTGTTTTATGACCGGCAAAGATAGTACAAGGACAGTCGCATGTATATAGTCTTCCAGTCGACTAGACTATTCGCTAGTACGAATATCGATTTAGTGTCCCACCAGTTTCCGATTCATTTCCGGTAAACTCCCGCCTCCTTTCCGAAATTAGGGACAGACAATTGAGGAGGGCGCAACACATAAGTTGAAGCCAAGTCCCTTCGACCTCGAACACCTCAGTGACCGGATTAAACCATTCCGTGACCTACCCTAAGTTTCCGGTGCCTCCACCCCCCGTCTGTAGTCCGTCCGATTCCGCCTTCGGTCCTCGGCCCCGTTACGGACCTTCACACTAACCCGGATAACTCCCTCGGAAGTGCTAGCTAAGCGCCTGACACACGGACTTAACATAACCCCATGGTGTGTTGTAACTTTGTTCAAATTTTTCTCGCACATGTTTTTGCCAATACACGATCCCTCAGTCTCTCATCCCTTTCAGATACCTCAACACTCATTTACCGGTAAACCAATGTTGGTGAGTAGGACTCTTATTTGCCTGCGATAAAAATTGAGTGATGTATGCTATGTCAGGCTGGGTCAACATTGCCGCATATGTTAGTGAACCGGTAAATGCTTGATATTCATGTATATTTTTCAAGGGCATGTTGTTGATGTTTTTCTATAGATGTGCACCTTTGTCCACCAGTATACTAACAGGATTGCAGGTTGTCATGCCAAATCTTTGGAGTATGGACTCAATGTACTCTGGTTGAGACAATTTGAGTGTTCCAAGGTCAGAATTTTGGGATACCAAGATCCCTAGAACCTTGAAAGGTTTTGAGGTATCTTTTATCTTGATTTTGTAGTGTTTCTGAATGTCCATCATTAGGTTCAACTCCTCCTCCTCGCTCAAGCATATCCCAGTTGCATCATCCACATGTGTGTCAATAACAGTGAAATATTTTGCTGAGTTTCTGATAAAAACTCCAGTATCACTTTGGAGAGGTGTGAACCCTAGAGATCTCAGTTTCTCCTTCAGTTCTTCCAACCATATCCATGCTGCTTCAGGTAAGCCATACAAAGCTTTGTTGAGTTTTGCAATTTTGCAAGGGATCTCATACCCATCTGGTAATTTGATGTAGATATCATGGTCTATGTTACCATGTAGATATTCTAAATCAACATCCCAGGCAAAAAATCGCAGATCTTTGATGGTCGACGATGCTAACAGGATTCTAAGTGAGGATATGCATGATACTGGTGCATAAGTGTCACTCAATGATATGTTTGTTTTTTGTTGATCTCCCCAGGTGACCCATTAGGACCTAAACTTTTGTCCTCCTGAGTCAAGTTGCTTCACAGTATTGACCCACATCTCTCCGAGAACTTCAGCATCATTTGGTACTTCTTTCTCATCTATTTTGTCTCAGGTGTCCATT
>QLPI01008425.1:0-13241 GCA_003314275.1 Chroogomphus rutilus
GGAGGTACGGGAAGATAATGATATGCTAATAGGTTTGCCTAGATATATGTGTCCTGGGTATTGTAGCATTGCATGGGAATGAGCTCTGAAGAAGACATGATGATATAATGTAAGTCTGAAGATTGGAGTACTAAATAGAATGGTTGGCTGTGTGATATGGCGACAGTGAAGGTGATATGGGATGAGTGCCATTGGAGTCAAATTTGGAACATAGTTGAGATCGATTACTTTACTGTCATTTACCCTTTTCTTGAAAATTTGACTGTCCCCAGTCAACTCTACTCTTCATCAGGATCTTCATTTGATGAATCTTCAGAAACATCGGAATCTTGGTCTAAGGTAAGCTCGTGAGGTGGTAATGGATTTCTGTCTCGAGAATGATAGGGAAGAAGTTGCAACGCTACAACTCCTCTTCATGACTGTGTTCCATCAAGCTCCTTGAGGACATAGGATCTACCTTTGGTATGTTGAACAACTTCAAATGGTCCAAGATAATAAGGCTTTGTCTTCTGGTCTAACTCTTTCTCCACTCTAGAATTCCACACTAATACAAGGTCTCCTGCCTGGTGTTCTCTATACCATAACCTTCTCTGAAATTGTTTCTCAAATTTGAGTTTGCTTTTGAGCCATGATCTATAGAGTGTCTGTGAAGCTTGTTCAATATCTTCATCATGTTTGGCAAGTTGTCGTATTCATAATGCGATAAGTTCTGCTGTTGAAAGGTTCTTCTAAAAGCCTGAGACAAGATAGGTGGCTTCAAAGAGATCGAGGGGTAGAATGGGATCGACTCCATAAAGAAGATAGTAGAGAGAGAATCCTGTTGCCTTTCTGACTGTAATACGATCAGCAAAGAATGTATGATGAACTAGATCTGGCTGTCAAGCTTTGGGAATGCCGAGGTGTTGGATGGGAATGGCCAAGTCCTACAGGCCAGAAGTAGTGGCTTTGCCTTCAACGTGCTCGTACGTTGTGCCCTACTCTCTGTGCGTGCCACTGATTTGCAACAGATAGGATACTTGAGAGGATGCCAAGGATGCTGGCCCAAGTAGAGGATTTAATAGAGGAAGAGAAGGTAGAAGGGCCTAAGCCTAGTCGATACCCAGAATGAGGAACTATGTACTTGCATGCCCTACTTATATAGTTTTAAGAGGCGACATGTGGAATAAGGAATGTGGGACAATAAGGTATGCAGAGCATATGGGTATTTTCTACAATGAGCAAAATTAGAATGAAGGAACGCAAATGGGAATAGAACAATAAAAGATTGAATAATAGAAATGCAGCCAAAGATAGGACAATAGGGGGTGCCTGACTATAAAACAATGGTTGCGACCGAAGATAAAACAAGGACAGGAAGTCCTGAGGTGAGGTGGATTGAGGAATGAGGAGTAGGCATGGTGGGATTAATGGATGGTGAGTTGTATAGAGTATGTGAGGGGTAATAGATGGAGGATGTGGGTGGTAGATGTGTAAAGCCGAGACCGGCGTATAAAGTGATATGCATGCGGCGTGGATACTTGGATGTGGACATAGGATGGCTGCTTGGTTGGCACTGCCGAATTACCAGGTCTCGGTACATGTACTTGACACTGGCCATCAAGAAACATTTCCTTCGCATGCCTTGATAAGGGCTTCACCAATTGTAAAATATCCTCTTTCTACAACTCCATTGGCTTGTGAATTATAGGGAGAGATTCAAATATGAGGGATTCCATGACAATAAAGGAGTTCAGAGCTTTAACTTCTGAGCCATTGTCTGTGACAATTTCTGCAATACTGCCATAGCAACAAATAAGTTCTTCAAAGATAACCTGTGATACTGCACATGCTGATGCTTTCTTGAGTTTGCATCCTTCTGCTGCTCCTGAAAGGTCATCTTGTGCTGCAACTATATAGTGATATCCTTGAGCTTTTGGCATAACCATGATGTCCATGTAGACTTTGGAAAATATTATGGCTGGTGTAGAAATCGTGGGGGGAATGTGGACTTTGTAGGTTGAGCAAACTTGACATTGGTGACATGAACAAACATATTTGATAACATCATTGTAATAGGAGGGCCATGTCAGGATTTGGTAACACCGAAATATCGGTTAAGTCCTGCAAACCGTTCCGGAGTGGCTAGGCTTCAACGTGCTCATGCATTGCGCCCTGCTGTTCCATGCGTGCCACTAATTTGGGTAGTGGGAGGAGCCTCGTGAGGATGCCGAGGGCATTGGCTCAAGCGAAGGACTTTAGAAATAGGAAACAGACAAGGGGGTGCAAACCAATTGATATTCTGAGTGAGGAACTATCTATATACATCCCACTACTTATACAGTTAAGAAGCAAGATGTGGAACAGGGTGGCATAAGGAATGGAGACAATAAGGTATGAAGTAACCACATGGAGGCATTGTCCACAGTGATCAGAAATAGAATAAGGAATGTAAGCGGGATTAGAATAATAGAGTATGGCTGAGAATAGGATAATGAAGTAGTGGGCGAGAATAGAACAATAGGGGATGGCCTAAGATAAAACAATGGCAGTGGCCAGGACAATGAGTGTCCGTCATGTTGTTTGGGGGAAACAGATCAAGGAGTGGATAGAGGGTGAAGGAATAATGAAGAGGATAGAATGAGAGGAGTGGTCCATAAGATGTACCAGGTGTACTGAGCCGAGGCCGCGTGGTAGTGCGAGATGATGTGGGCAAGGGCCGGTTAGTCAGTATTCCCGAGTGAGCCAGTACTCGGTGTTGCGGGCTTGACAGTATCCCCCCTCTAGTGGCTGAACCCATGAAGCCAGTAAGCGGAGTTAAAAATAGAGTTCCGGGTGTCAGCGTGATGTCACCGTTTTGTTTGGGGAAATTCCTAGGCTTTTCATCAACTTTGTCCTTTACTCCCATCAAAGGATCAGGGCAAGGAATGGGTGCCATAACCGATGATGAAAAGGAGCGATTCGAGAAGAACCGGCTTGAACGACAGCGTCAACGGGAGCAAGAGGTGGTGGATGGAGCTGCCGCAGCTCAACTGAAGGCAGATGAGGAGGCTGCCGAAAAGGCAAAAGTGGAGGCAGAGCAGGCAGAAAAGACCGCTAAGGAGGCCTTCGAGACAGCGACCAAGGCTGCTCGTCTGGCTTGGGAAATTGCCCAGGCAGCCGAGGAGAAGCGGGTCTATTTGGCCCAGCGGGCAGTTACTCAGGCTCCTGAGGAGAAAGGGAACGTGGAGGTCAGCCAGGACCTTGCAGGGCGGGGCAAGGCACTCGAGAACGCGGGTGTCAAAGCCGTCGAAGATCCCAAAAGCCCGGGTGTGCCGAAGATGACGACGCGTAAGAGGGGTATGGACGTGGATACGAGGCCGAGGGGGGCCCAGGTATGCAGGGTTCGTATTTTTTTGTGTCTTTACTTATTTTATTTTATTTTATCAGTTCAAAAAGAAGCCGACCCGGGAGTGGTCGCCCTCTCTTCGCCCTCCTTGCGACCATTGCAAGGAATGTGGAGAAGCCTGCTCCGTTAGGAATGTGGGAGCGGCGTGCGGGTGCTGCAATGCGCGCCGGGTGAAATGCAGTTTGGCGGCGCCTCGGCAGCGCAAGGTGAGGAGTCGGGAAGAGGTGGAGTCGGAGAGTGAGAGTGAGGAAGAGAGTGGAGGGGAGGAGATGGAAGAGGAGCGGCCGATGAAGAGGCCGAGAAGGGCTGTTACAATGCGACCGAGCAAACGGCCGGTGGCCATACAGCCAAGCGGGCATGAAGTGACAGTGGAAGTCCCCTTGCCCGGGGGGTCGGGGTCGTGACGACTTGCCGAGATCTGGGAGGACACCCTCCAAGAAATGTCAAGGTCAAACAGGTTACTCCTTGAGTTAGTGGAAGGGGTGAGGTTCATGGGCCGTGCGATGGTCCTATTACATGAGAGTCTGGTTCTGCGCGGGGAGTCGGCAGTGCCGGTGATACCGGTTGTTGCAGAGGAGTTGGGTGGTGAGGATCCAGGTGAGGATCAATTGAAAGATGATGAGGGTGAAGAGAAAGGGAAGGACAAGGGTAAGGAACAGGATGAGGAGATGGTGATAGATGAGACTTTGAAAGATGATTGATAATAAAATTGTTTGTTTTTCTTTTTTAAAGAAGGGAATGGAAGTATGTGAGCAGAAGAAAACAAGTGAATGTGCCGATGTTTGTTTCGGCAGATTCGGTCGGGTTGGATGGAGGGATTAATGGTATTGGGAATAGCGTGTCGGGATGGGTAGGAATTAAGGTCGAGATAACGAGTGAATGGAAAAGGGATTTCCTCAGGAGGAGAGGTTTATAGCATTGCTTAGTTGCCACCCCCCCTGTTTAGGTAGACGTCCCATCGTCTACAAGGTATAAGCATGCAATTATGCGAATCAGATAAACAGGAATGGATGAGGACGGATGGAGAAGACCTTGGCCGAACGTGCCAAATGGTGTCACTGACCGAGAGGCCTAAGCTAGAAACCCTTTGGCGGAGTTTCCTGCGATGGAGCAGGATCCTGGGTGAGGCTTTTGGAGCAGTGGCATGTGCCGACTGGACCAAGGCCATCGGACACACCTAAAGGCGTTAGTGGTGTGACGGAGCGTAATACTGCCCAATACCCTGTTAATCAACGGATTATAGTGGGTGAGCAAGTTGTGACCGAATATTGCCGACCGACGGATCTAGTCACGTGATAATGGATAAGTGGACTGGTTGTCCTATCAGAGTATCTAGTGACATGTCTATGTATTCAGTAACAACCGAATTTTAGCAGTACTGGATCAACGAATTCTAAGGCGGAATAACATAAGAGTCTAGCTATGAACGGATAATGACTGAAAAGTTTAAACGAAAATTTGGGGGCATAGGAGCATTGATCTACACCTCACTACTAGCATCTACCGAGTCAACGCAACTCTCGGTGTGCTCAGAGGCTGGCGGGTGGCGGACTAGTCTTCGGTCGCCGTCGCTGAGTCCTCAGCATTGGCGTCCTCGGCATTGAATGCTTGTGAGATGGAGTCGGAAGTGGTGGTCGTGTGGGCTTTGGTTGCCTTTGGGCATTTGGCGACTTTGTGATCACTGGCGGCACAGAGGAGACACAGGTTGTGGTCCATGTGTCTTTGGCGTTCGGTTGGGAGAAGTTTGCCATCCTTTCTGAGGGTTTTGGTATACTCGGGTGGGTCAGGCATTTTCCTGTCCTTTTTCTTGGATGCATCCTTGCTGCTGTTATCGTTGCTATTATGTTGCTGGCGGTTGTCTGAGGTAGATCTGTTGCCAGGCTTGTCCGATCTGATATCTTTCTTTGGCTCATTGCTGCCCTCCGCAGACTGTTCAGCTTTTCGTTCCCAATACCTCATGTCGATCTGTTGAACACGGTTTCGGAGTTCGTCGAGTGTGCGGGGTTTGTCGAAATGGATGAGACCATCTTTGATGTGCTTCGGCAGTGCCGTGTATGCCTTACAGAGGAGGGCGTTGTCGTTATAGTCGACAAACGCCGCGAGCCTGTAAAATTCCACAAAGAACCGAGTGGCTTTGTGGTTGTCCTGCATGGTTAGCTTTTCGAGGGCTGTCTCAGCATCAGCTCTTTCATCCCAAGAGCCGAAGTTGATCTGTAATTCATCGATGAAGAGCTCCAGGTTGCTGGTCCAACGGGGTTCTGTATTGGGATTACCCGTCAGGTACGGCTCGAAACATTCCAGAGCTGTCCCTTTCAGGTAGGAGACCATGTAATTGACTTTTTGCCTATCGTCGGGGAACGAGTTAGGCCGGGTGCAGAAATTCATTCTGCAGAGGAAGATGAAACCCTTTAACTTCTTTGGGTCGGTTCCATTGAAGGGTTCTGGTTCTCGGATTCTGGCGGCTTGACCGTCTTGTTGGTGGTTCCAAGCGGTCCTGCCGAGTTCGAGAATGGCGTTCAGAAGGTCTTGATTGTTGGCCGGGTTCACGGGACCCCTGGCCCTAGGAAGTGGCCCGGCTTGCGGAGCTTGCCTGGGCTGTGGGGCTGGTCGGGCTCGGGGAGCTTGCCTGGCCTGCGGCGGTATAGCCGCGGACGGAGGGGGTGCGGCCATAGGCTGACGGGGTGTATGGGGAGGTTCAGGTGTGTTCGCCTGCCAGGGGTGCTGAGGCTGTTCCTCGGTTTCAGCATCTGTGTTGTAGTGTACTGAACCGGGTTTGTCCTCTGCCGGATGGGGTGCTTGATCATCATTATCATAATCTTCATATTCGATTTCATTGTCAACCACCTCTTTGATGCATGGTTCTTGCTCGAAGGGGGAGGTGAGATGCCGTAATTCTATTGTTGGTGAGGTATAACCAATGAGAAGGGGCGGGGTACCAGAGGCTTCGCGCTCCCTTCGTTGATTTACTGTGGGGGATAGCTGATTGTCATCCATACGGGCTGTGGATCTAGTTCATGGGGGCATGATCGTAAGAATGGAGGTGGCATGGAAAGCAGTATCACTCAGAATATACTGTCAGGATTCGGTAACGCCGAAATATCGGTTAAGTCCTGCAAACCATTCCGGAGTGGCTAGGCTTCAACGTGCTCATGCGTTGCGCCCTGCTGTTCCATGCGTGCCACTAATTTGGGTAGTGGGAGGAGCCTCGTGAGGATGCCGAGGGCATCGGCTCGAGCGAAGGACTTTAGAAATAGGAAACAGACAAGGAGGTGCAAACCAATTGATATTCTGAGTGAGGAACTATCTACATACATCCCGCTACTTATACAGTTAAGAAGCAAGATGTGGAACAGGGTGGCATAAGGAATGGAGACAATAAGGTATGAAGTAACCACATGGAGGCATTGTCCACAGTGATCAGAAATAGAATAAGGAATGTAAGCGGGATTAGAATAATAGAGTATGGCTGAGAATAGGATAATGAAGTAGTGGGTGAGAATAGAATAATAGGGGACGGCCCAAGATAAAACAATGGCAGTGGCCAGGACAATGAGTGTCCGTCATGTTGTTCGGGGGAAACGGATCAAGGAGTGGATAGGGGGTGAAGGAACAATGAAGAGGATAGAAAGAGAGGAGTGGTCCATAAGATGTACCGGGTGTACTGAGCCGAGGCCATGTGGTAGTGTGAGATGATGTGGGCAAGGGCCGGTTAGTCGGTATTCCCGAGTGAGCCAGTACTTGGTGTTGCGGGCTTGACAGGCCATCAAAATCAAATTGATATGGTCTTGGCTGTAGAATACACTCCTCGATGTCCTAGATTGTCATGTGAATGTTGAAGGATTTGAGTGCGTAAACTAGGATCAAGTATGACTTGTAATGGTCAAGATGGGATACACTTTCACATCTTGCCTTCTTGGAGAAAATAGTATTGAGCTTTGTTTAGGAAAGTTTTTTGAAGACTTGGCTTTGAGAATGATAGAATTTCAAGGTCAGAGAGGAAATTGAACATCTGACAAAGGAAAATTTCTTGAATCAACAAATCTCCAACTTGGGGAACCTTTTTCCACCCTTTTCTTGAGAATAATTCATTTGAAGGGTTTATTTGATCTGAAAAGTTGAGATAAACTTTGTCGAACCAATCGTCTTCCATATCTTGGTTGACATCAGTATTATCATCTGCAGGAAGCTGTCGAGGTAATGCATCGGGACTAATATGCTGAGATCCTGGAATATGGATAAGTGTAAAGTCAAATAACAGAATGCCTGTAATCCAATGGTTGAGTGTAGCATTTGGCTGAAGATCGGGATGATTTATCATATCCTTGATATATTTGGCATCGACCTTAATGTATAGGTTCTTGATACCAGAAAGATGAAAACGACTTTGGCATAGTGCGTGATAGAGTCTAAAGAGTTTGAGTTTAGATTGACTATATCTTGACTCTTGAGCATTGATAGAGATGGAACCAAAACAAACTGGGCATCTCTTTCCTTTGTCATCAATATGTGAAATGATATATCCGATGGCAATGTTTGATGTGTCAACTGAAAGAATAACGGGTCTTCCCAATTTGTAGTCAATTGGTAATAGGGCTGGTGAATTGCAAATGAGCAGAGCCACTGGACTATTTATAGACCATAAGTTTGCAGTGGCAGAGAGGTTGATCATATGCCCCTTGACCTATACTATACCAGTATACAATGTTGATGGTATCCTAAATGAATGTCAAGGACACGTACCAAACATCCAGTAATTTGGCAATGCTGACCAAACAGTCAGACTATGCCCATGTACAAGTGTCCAAGCTGCATACAAGTCACTTGGTATGCTGGTCTCAGCTCGGCACATTTGCCATGCACATTCCTCATCCCCATCCCTCATCCACTTTATCTCACTTACCAACCATTAATCCTACCCCATCCACTCCTTATTCCTCGATCCATCTCACCTCAGGACATCCTGTCCTTGTTTTATCCTCAGCTACAACCCTATTGTTTTATAGTCTGGCACTCCCTATTGTACTATCCTCAGCCACTTTTCTTCTATTCTATTTTCATTGTCATATCCCCATCTACATTCCTTCATTCTAATTTTACCCGTTGTGGACAATACCCCCATGCTCTGCATACCTTATTGTCCCACATTCCTTATTCTACATGTTGCCTCTTTAAACCTATATAAGTAGGACATGCATATATATACTTCCTCATTCTGGGTATCGACTAGGCTTAGGCCCTTCTACCTTCTCTTCCTCTATTAAGTCCTCTACTTGGGCCGGAATCATCGGCATCCTCCCGAGTATCCCATCTGTTGCAAATCAGTGGCACACATGGAGAGTAGGGTGCAATGCACGAGTACATTGAAGCCAAAGCTACTACTTCTAGCCTGCAGGACTTGGCCATTTCCGTCCGACATCTTGGCATTCCTAAAGCTTGACAATGAAGGTAGGACAATTTGGCATGTGGTTGATGTCATCCTATAGTATCAAGATCACTTAGATGGTCAGTATTTGTGGTCATAAATCCAGGGAAGCATAAGATAATCCTCAGCTACCCTTGGCAAATGCAAGAGGACATGCTGAACAGATGCCCCCATCCAATGCTACACCTGTTGAGCCAAGTTGCAGAAGGAATGCCAAGAAGAATTGATGGTCTAAGCCCTCTAAGCTGGTCCTTTACCATGCATGATGAATGATAATCCCAAGGATTATAAAGGTGCTGATGATGGGAAACCCTTCCTTGAACTGGATGATCACCTCTTTGTAACAGTAGCTCTGCTAAAAGTCCTAATTTCAACCATCACTGTGACTACCACAGTACAGCAACTAGCTGAACAAGCCCTCTGGAGGACTCTCCCAAAAGAGAAAGGGACAATCCTACCCTATCTCTAGGACTACAGCAACCTCTTCGAGAAAGAGTCCTTTGACTGCCTTTCCAATCATATGATAGAACTAGAGCCTGGTAAAAAACTCTCAGCATTCAAGGTGTACCCACTCTCTCCAAGCAAACAGTGGGAACTAGATAAATTCCTATAAGAAAACCTCTACATGAGCCATATCCACCCTTCAAAGTCTCCTATAGGAAGCCTAATATTCTTTATCAAAAAAAAGGATGGGTCCTTGCAGCCAGTCTAGGATTACTGAGTACTCAATGCGATGATAGAAAAGAACTATTACCCCCTTCCCATCATCTTGGAACTCATTGCAGAACTTTGAAGGGCTAAGTACTTCACCAAGTTAGATGTATGATGGGTGTTTAATAATGTATAAATTAAGGAAGGAGATGAGTAGAACATGGCCATCTGGACAAGCTGAGGTTGAACCCCTTATCATATTTGTTGGCCTTATCAATAGTCCAGCAACATTCCAGACCATGATGAACAACATCTTCCAGGACTTTGTTATGGAAGGGCATATATATGTATACCTGGATGATGTCCTCATTTTTACTGAGACTCTTGAAGAGTACTGATGGGTCATCTGGGAGGTAGGGAATAGCATGGGTTAGGCTAACCTGCATATGTCACTGGGTTAGGTGCCCTTGGGTTTGGGTGCAAGTCAAGCCAAGAGCACCTATGACCTGGGCCCAACCTGCTGCCTTAACTAGCTACATGTACATACACATGCATACAACATGCATGCACCCTATATGTATATATACAATATGACCATGCTGTATATGTCAGGCACCAAAAATGCCAATATTATGTGGGCCAAGTACTAATGAAAAAGTAGTGACTTTACAATGCTAGCTAGGTATTGGCCAAGTCCAGTAGACCGATCAGATGTGGCTTGGCTTCAACATACTTGTGTGTTACACCCTACTTTCTATGTATGCTACTGATTTCAGAGAGGAGAGGAACTTGGGAGAGTGCCAAGAGTGTTGGCCTGAATAAGGACTTCAGACAAGGAGACTGGGGATTGGGAAGGCATATGCCAAGTGAATATTCAGAATGAGGAACTATCTACATCTATATGCTACTTACAGTGACTCACAAAACTGGTCCAATATTTGGTACTTTTCACTTGCTCTAAATTTTATAAACCAAATAAAAATCTATAAAATCTGAGAATATTCTCACAGATACCCCTGCATCTCAGCTTTTGATTGGTCTCCTCATGTTTATGTAATAATTTGGTTGAGATATTGTAATTTTTTAACAGTGACTCATTGGACCAGTTTTGTTACCTTCAAATATATGATTACAATCAGAGGTATAGTTAGGTTTGTATGGTCACATGACTTGTGTGTCAGAGTTATAATTGGGTCATGTGATCACAAATAGTTCAACGTTGAACAAATAGACCATAACAATCTTCTTTAACAAACCATGAAATCTCTCTCTTCTGTTCAAGTTGACTATATCCTTTCTCAACTTGATGCTGGCCATTCCACTTCCTATATTCAACTCTCTACTGGTGTAGGCCATGCCACCATCTGCAGACTTTGCTCTAAGCACTACCCTGACCTCCCAAAAGCTGTTAGAGGATGCCCATCCAAGCTTTCTCCTGCTAATATTCGATATGCTGTCTATCTTATCAGCTTTCAAAAAGCTCAAAATGTAATACAAGTTACCAGGACCCTTCAGGATATTATCAATGCCCCTCTCTCTACTCAAACTGTATGCAGGAAGCTGAAAAAAGCTGGATTAAAGGCTGTGGTAGAGAAGAAATGACCTATACTCTCTCAGAGACATAGGAAGGAGAGGTTAGATTTTGCTGTTGTGTAGTCAGATGAGACAAAGGTCAATAGGCTAGGGTCAGATGGCAAGAAATGGGCTTGGAAGAAGGCAGGAGAGGGGCTGAGTAATGGGCTGGTTGAGGGAATATTAAAATTTGATAGAGGTTCTGTGATAGTTTGGGGCTATATGACATGGGATGGGCCAGAATATGCTGTTAAGATTGATAGAAGGATGGATGGGGATCTCTATGTCTAGATTTTAGAGGAGGATCTTCAGTCTAGTCTGGAGCACTATGGTAAAACTTCTGCTGACATTATTTTCAACAGGATAATGATCCAAAGTATACCTGCAAAAAGGCCAAGGAATGGTTTGCAAACAACCATTTTGAGGTTCTTTCTGATAAGATTATGAGTGAATTGCAGTAGGTTTGAAGAATTTATAGCCAATCTATTTTATTTATCTCCTCAGTGTAGTCAACAACTAAGTGTATATTCGAATAATATACCAATTTTATTTATCTTACAAAAGAAATGAAAGAGAAATTAGCCCTGAGGCTTTGTACATAATATTATACAACTCACCTCCTCAGTATAGTCAACAACTGAGGAGGGAGGCATGCGCGGGTTGTGTTTCACCCGCATATACCCTGCAACCGGCCTTTGACCCTATCGAAGGTTTGAGCCAGGCTGCCGGTTCCAAATCCAGGGAGCTGGCCACGTGCGTCACGTCGTGCGTGGGTAAGTGCCCGTAAGTAGCATACATAGAAAAGAACGAATAACTCCCTCAATAGTGAGGGTAAAAATACAAATAAATGAGAGGAAATTTTAGAATTCAAAAGCACACATAGTGATACCAAAATCGATATATAAATACAATATATTGAGATTGGTCTCTCAGGGGTGAGATGCAAGTTTGCACCCTACACTTTCATGGCCAGCACAGTCTCCAGATCTTAATCCAATTGAGCATCTGTGGAGTCATCTAAAGAGGAAGCTTGGAGAGTACAATCAGCCACCAGGAGAGATAATAGAGCTTTGAGAGTGGATACAAGAAGTTTGGGACAAGATAGAGCCTTCAGTATGTCAGGGATTGATTGAGAGTATGGCTAGGAGGGTTTTAGCTATACTGAAGGCAAAGGGGGAATATACCAAATATTAATTATAATGAGTTTTTGATCATCTAGACAAGAATAACAAAACTGGTCCAATGGGACTCTGTCAAAAAATTGCAATATCTCAACCAATAAAAATTATTACATAAACATAAGGAGACCAATCAAAAGCTGAGCTACAGGGGTATTTGTGAGAATATTCTCAGATTTTATAGATTTTTATTTGGTTCATAAAACTTGAAGCAAGTGAAAAGTGCCAAACATTGGACCAGTTTTGTAAGTTACTGTATATAGGTTAAGAACCAGATATGGAACAGGGTGGAGTAAGGTATGAAAAAGAGATAAGGTATGAAAAGCATGTAGGAGCATTGTCTACAATGCTCAAGGATAGAACAATGGACACAAATGAAAATAGAATAATAAAATATGGCCGAGCATAAAACAATAAGAAATAAGACAATAGAATATGACCGAATATAAAACAATAAGGTTATGACCTAGAATAAACCAATAGGGTTATGACCGAGAATAAAACAATAGGGCTATGACTGAGAATAAAACAATAGGGTTATAACCAAGAATAAAACAATAGAAATGTCCCAAGATAAAACAGAATGGGGGATAAAAGAATAAATAGGTTGGGAATAATAGATGATGAATGGAAGAAATGTGAGTGATAAATAAAAGGAAATGGTAAATGGTAAATGTACTGAGTCGAGACCAACATACTATATGACTTGTGAATGACTTGGTCACCTGTGTGTGGAATTAGATGTTTGACATTCAGTTGGTATGACTGAGTGAACTGATGCTCAGTACATGTACTTAACAGTATACACATATATATGACATGCATATGTCAATAAGAATATGCTGTACATACATGCACCGACATGAACATGCTGACATGGACATACCAACATGAACATGCCAATACAAATACACTAACATGAATATGCCATATGTGTATGCACCAATACCAACACATCATACATGCACGAGCTAACACCAATGTACCATATTGTCAAGTCCACGTACCGAGACCCATCTGCCGGCAGTGCCGACCGAGCAATTACTCTATATCC
>QLPI01008431.1:0-18194 GCA_003314275.1 Chroogomphus rutilus
TATATAAGCCCAGGAATTTGTTGTACAAGTTGATTTGAGAACTTGACCCAGGAATTTGGTGCTATTTTCCATGTATTAAGTAATAGACACCCAGTTATGGTTCCCTGTGGGTCCAAATAGAAACAGACAAAAAAGATATGTTTTTGAGGATTTTTCTTGGACTTGAGGGTTTGATATTTAAGAGTTAATTACCCTGAGTAATTGTTAGGATTCGGTGATGCCGAAATATCAGTTAAGTCCTGCAAACCGTTTTGGAGTGGCTAGGCTTCAATGTGCTCGTGCGTTGCACCCTGCTGTCCCATGCGTGCCACTAATTTGGACAGTAAGGAGATTTCGTGAGGGTGCCGAGGGTGTCGGCTTGAACGAAGGACTTTAGATGAGAAAGGCAGGCAAGGGGGTGCGAACCGATTTGATATTCTGAGTGAGGAACTATCTACATACATCCTGCTACTTATATAGGTTAAGAAGCAAGATGTGGAACAGGGTCGCATAAGGAATGGAAAACAATAAGATATGAAAGACCACATGGAGGCATTGTCCACAGTGATCAGAAATAGAATAAGGAATGTAAGCGGGATTCGAATAATGGAGTATGGCTGAGAATAAGATAATGAAGTGGTGGGTGAGAATAGAACAATAGAGGATGACCGGAGATAAAACAATAGGGCAGTGGTCAGGATAATGAGTGGCCGTCATATGTTCAGAGGAACGGGTGAGGGGATAGAAGGATAGTGAAGGATGAGACGGATAGGATAGGAGAAGAAACCTACCGGATGTACCGAGCTGAGACCATGTGATAGTGAGAATAGTATGGGTAGAGCGTCGACGGTCAGTCGGTCGGTATTACCGAGTGTACCAGAGCTCGGTACCAGGGTCTTGACAGTAATTCACTCTTAAATGGCCAGCCAAAATTATTATATTTTTTTGGTAGTCCATTCAAGACTGATTTGTTGAGTTATTTTCTGAGTGAGAGAGGTTTGGAATCCTATGCTGATCCTGGTCTGATGGCCCTTCATATCTACTAGAGAATTCCCCATTCCCCAACACCTACCCTGTCCATTCCTTATTCCTTGACCCGCCCCACCTTGGGACATCCTGTCTTTGTTTTATCCTCAGCTACAACCCTATTTTTTTATAGTCGGACACTCCCTATTGTCCTATCCTTGGCCACATTCCCATTATTCTATTGTTTATTGTTCTACCCCCATTTACATTCCTCCATTGTATTTTTGCTCATTGTGGACAATGCCCCCACATGCTCTGCATACCTTATTGTCCCACATTCCTTATTCCACATGTCACTTCTTAACCTATATAAGTAGGACATGCATGTACATACTTCCTCATTCTGGGTATCGACTAGGCTTAGGCCCCTTACCTGCCCTTTCCTCTGTAAAGTCCTCTACTCAGGCCGGCACCTTCGGCACTCTCCGAGTATTCCCTCTGTTCCAAATTGGTGGCACGCATGGAAAGTAGGACACAATGCACGAGTATGTTGAAGCCAAAGCCACTACTTTTGGCATGCAGGACTTGTCTGCTCCCCGTCCACATCTTTGGCACTTCCAAAGCTTGACATTCATGCACATAAACTATTCCTACATGTAATTGACAAGGTACCTACCAAGGCCCCCTCTAAACAATTCTTTTTGGACATCAACCCGGACAGGCATTAACTTGCTGTCATCTTGTTGGAAAACTTGATTAGGCTTTCTGGACACCAAAGTTTTGTCATGGTTCTCAGGTTACCTCTTTTACGGTTCCAAAATAAATCTCACCCTTCTACCGAAGTGGAAGGTTCTCGACTAAAACAGAAAAGGTACACAAAAACATAGTAAAAGAACTAAATCAGATTATATAGAACATCAGTGGAAATAATCCTAGGCAAGGGTAGAACTAATAGTTTACGCTCATAAACTATTATTCCTACATGTAATTGACAAGGTACCTGCCAAGGCCCCCTCTAAACAATTCTTTTTAGACAACAACCCAGACTGGCATTTACTTGCTATTATCTTGTTGGAGAACTTGATTAGGCTTTATTCACACCAAAGTTTTGTCATGCTTCTCAGGTTAAATCATCAATGGTTCCAGAACATCACCCCTTGGACCTTCACTGGGTCCATCTCTACTCTCCCCTCTGAGATGATAAGACCCAAGTACTGGATTTGTGTCCTTTGAATTCACACTTCTCCTTCCATAAATAGAGCTTGTGTTCCCAAAGATGCCCCAACACTTGCCATGTGATTGTCCAGTATTTAGCTTGCATTTTTGAGTAGATGAGGATGTTGTCAATATACACACACACCACCCTTTCCATGGTGAGATCCAGGAAAATATTGTTCATCATCATCTGGAATGTGACTGGGCTGTTGGTGAGTCCAAAGAACATCACCAAGGGCTCAAACAGTCCCTGGTTTATCCGGAATGCTACCTTCCACTCATCTCCCTCCTTAATTTGTATATTGTTGTAGCCCCACCAAATGTCCAGCTTTGTGAAGTATTTGGCTCCTTTGAGTTGGTTAACCAGCTCAAGGATGAGCAGAATTGGGTACTGGTTTTTTACCATCATGGTATTTAATCACCAGTAGTCCTGTATGAGTTGCAGGGATCCATCCTTCATTTTGATGAAGACCAGGGAGGCCATTGGCAATTTTGAGGGTCAGATGCATCCCATTTGGAGGTTCTCTTGGATGAAGACATCTAACTCAGCTTGTCCCAATGGGGACATCAGGTATACCTTACAGTTTGTAGGGCTCAACCCTGGCTCTAGCTCAATCACATGATCCCAGATTTTTTATTCCAGGAGCTCATCAAAGGACTTTTTTACAAACATGGTTTTGAACTCTTGGAGGTAATTAGGGACCTCAGTTTCAACCCAAGTATTCCAGTAATGGTCTTTGGCCAATTGTTATGATTTGGTTTGCATGGCTCTTATATATTCCAACTCTGGCAGTAATATCATACACATCAACCTGTCCCCTTCCTCCCACTCATCCCACTCCTCTCCTGGTGTTAGAGCACCCTCTCCTCCTTCCTCTTCCCTGTTGCTTCCCTCCTCGGACAACATTGGGAACAGACCTGTCTAGCATATTTGAATGTGCTGCTCCATCCTTCAGGCCTCTCTCTTTTCCTCTTGAACCTCAGCCCTGCACATGTGGCACTTAGTTTGGCACCAGTTCATTTTGATCTTCTGGGTCTGCCAATCGATCTTGGGGTTGTGTTCCTCTAGCCAGGTAAAGCCAAGGATGATGTCCTGTCTACCCAAGTTGGTGACCATGAATTTGGTTTGTTCAGTGTGTCCATCGACCTGGAGGATCACATCTATGATCTCTCGAATGGATCCTGCTTTGTTGTTATGGCCCATGCCACCAAATAAACCCACATTAAACCCCACAACCACCCGCATCATTTCTGAGACCTTTCCAATCGCTCAAAGTCTGAACAACCGATTTCCGGATTTCCGATGTACTATTCCGAGGTTCCGTGTTTCCGAACCTCCGAAGATTCCGAAGTCAAGGTTCTGCTCCTTTGATAGACGACGCGCAGGATCATCACGTACCTCACTCCTTTGTTCTTTGTTTTATATTGCCCCTTGTACTCTCTTCCCCCCTTGTCTTTACTTGGTAAAAGATAGTACAAGACTAGATACATGTATAAAAAAAAAAACACCAGTTGACTGGACTATTCGTCAGTACGAATATCGACTTAATTCTGCGTCATAGTTTCCGATTAAGTTCCGGTAAAATTTCCAACTCTCCGAAATTAGGGACAGTGTCAGGGGATGACCCTTTCTAAAATCCGATCCAACTCCGAGGTCCCATTTCAAACTCCGGTCAGATCCGAGGCCTGATACAGGTCCGAAGTCCTACTTCGAACTCCGACCAACTCCGAGGCTAAGAAGCCCAGAAACCACCGAGTGGAGACAGACAAGGTCTTAACACAGGATGACTAGAACTCGGAGCAAATACCCGAGTCTCGGACTTAGTACCAGGAGATTGGCTCTACAAACTCCGATGTATTGATTTATAAACTAGTGCACAGACCACCCATATAAAAGATATACAAGGGGCTCACCAGCAGCGGGATCCTTAGACTTTCCTCTTTGGATTCCCCCTGCTTAGGTGAGGACTCCACATGTATTTAGGTAGTAGATAATTAAATAACTTTGGATTCCCCCTGCTTAGCTCGCCTCCGAGATATACCTCGGGGCTGTAAGAGGGTTGCCCTTACAGACAGACGATCGAGGAGGGCGCAACACATAAATTGAAGCCAAGTCCCTGCAACCTCGAACCACTCATACCACCCTATACCATGAACAGTCCCAAGACCCCCGGCGCTCCCGACTTTCCGTCCCCATTCCAATTCCGATCCCGAGTCTGCGACCCTTAGTCCCTCCATCCCCGGAGTACAAACCCCCCTCGGAAATTGTTCGGAACCCTCCGGAAAACCCTCCCGGAAGCCTCTAGCTAAGCGCCGACACGCGGATTTAACATTTGTTCAGGAACCCATCCATATTGTACACCAGAATCAGCCTTTGAAGTTTTCAAGTGGTGTAGTTTTCCATGTAGGCCTGATTCATGAACTGCCCCATGGCACTGCTGTCTATGAGGGCTGGTCCTGATTTGACTTCTGCAGTATCAGTTGTCTGTATCTCTACTTTAATGGTCAGAGATTTTGGTGTCGGGGTGGCCACCATAATGTATCTTAGGAGTCTTGTTTCCTATCACTTAAGCCACGTTTGAGGTGGTCTGAGAGGGGACTCTGTTTTTGGTATGGCTTCTTCTAGTCACTCAATCCAAAAGATGGGAATGGGGGTTGTTTCATTCTTAAGCTCCAAGATAGAGAACTGATTATATACAGGCAGTGGGGGCATATGATTCACCCACTGCAGTTTCTAAAACCCTCCTCTTCCTCCATCATTTCCTCTGCCTCTGCCACTGCCTTGGCCTCGGTCAGGCCCTCTGGGGCTGAAACCCTTCCCATGTCCATCAATGCCAGTAGTTTGGGTAAGAGCTCTAGTTTCTCTTCCATGCTCATGGTTCAGATGTCAAAGGATCAGGGGAATTCTTGAGAGTAGTGCCCCATTCATTGTTGGGTTGTCTAATCCCACATACTATTCATACCTCATGAGTCGTAATGAATATCTAAGACAACACAGAGCTCTATGAGTAGTATTGACAATCTGATAACTGAATAGGGCTCTGTCACTCAAAATGAAGTGGTCTTCTTCATTAAATAAGGAACCTGAAAGGTTACCTATGTGGACTAGATGGTGTAGTGGTTAACACCATAGCTATATATGCTATAGCCCTGGGTTCAAACCCCAGTCTGGTCATTCTTTTCACCTCAACATTCCTTTACATTAGTAGCAGGTTACCAGTGTAGTCCCTTTGGCCTAAGTTCTATCTACCTCTGTAGGAGTGGTCCCTCCTTTGAGTGGGCAATGGGCACCATTGTGAGGCAAGTAGTGCTGAGGTTCTGGGTTATGGGGCCTGGTTGTCTTGGGAGACTGAGGAAGCTCCCGGGGAGGGTTGTCAAGGGCCAAGAGGCCGTTCAACTGGGGTTTCTGCTGGCCTCTACAATGCTTCATTTGCTTCTTGGTCTCAGTTACCTTTGAGCCACTTCATACCATCCTTCTGGGTCATCAAGGTTAGGGGCTCTGCTCCCAATTTGGTCTGTATCCCCAGCTCAAGTCCTTTCTGAAACTTTATCACAGTCATTTTGTCATCATAATATTTGGCCACATCTACCAGTTCTATGAAATGGTCAATGTACTCTTCTACCAAACCTCTGCCCTGATACCATCCCATTCCTTTGAGCCATGTCAGAGCCAAGAGCTGTTCATTTTTGGGGCAGAAGTGCTCCACTGGGTCAGCTTCAAAGGCTTTCCAGCTCAAGTAATAAGGTTGTCCAACTCTCTCACTTTATAGGATTTTGTTAGTGAACTAGGCTGCTTGCCCAGATTTGAAATATGACAGGGTCCAGTAGATACAGGCTTGGTCATTAGAGAATTGGTTGCCACAGATTGTTAAGTAGATGGTGCAGGAGTAGAGGAAGGCCTGGCCTCTCTCTCAGTCTCCATCAAAGTCTGAAGGAAAGGCCAGTCTGACCTGAGTGTTTGTCTGGGGTGTAGGATGAACAGTGGTTGTTTGCATGCTGGGCATCAGGGTCATCCTCAGGGTCGACAAATCCCATGTCTCTATATATATAGGTGTCATTGTTTAATTTAGACATAATTGTGTGAAGTGCTTCACTGATAGCTGCATTGGTGGCTCTATTCTCTGGCAGTTCCTGCTCCAACCTCAGAAGTCACTCATCTGCATCCATCTTGGGGTGCATTCCCAGGATCAAATTGGTCGTGGGGTCTATCACAATTATGGAGGAGGGGGAATCTGGTGTCATGTATGTGAGTGAGGCAGTGCTGTCCAAGTCACACTCACCAAGACCAAAGCTACCTATGGTCATACCATGACATGACGCTCGGTCCTTATTGTGAGAGGATTTCCTAATGTAAGGGCAACCCCTGTGGTATCTGTGGATCATCACACAGGTTTAGACACTAGACTATCTACACAAGTAAAGAGACTCACCTGAAAAGGGAGAAAATCCTAGGAGGAAATCCTAGGGCCCTTTGCCAGTGAGCTTAGCACCCTATATACTCTTTTCCCACATACTGCTTCTTCAACATACCTTACCCTCCAGCTGGGCCCTAAGGTATGCAAACCCAACTCTTCCCAGGCCAATCTCCCAGTACTCGGCCTGAGGTTTTCAGTGTCTTGGCTTGGCACTATGCAGGGCCATGATCAGTTAGCTTGGCTTGGGTCCCTGGTCATTGAAAGGGTGTTTTGGAACCTGGACAAGACCTTGGTGTTAAAGATATAACACTTCAGTCAAACACTGTATGAAGTGAAGCGAGATGAAGAAGAGTTTCAAACCCTGCTGAAGTACAACTCCAGAAATAATTTAATATTTGTACCTTGGTCACAATCTGTGTAATAACTCTAGCAAGCTAATACGACAAGAAAGTGACACATTTTTTAGCAGCAATGAATGAGACTATCAAAGTCTGTAGGTTCAGGACACTTAGGGGTCCAGAGATATTCCAATGAAAGGGAATGCGCTTAGAGGAAAGAGGAAGTAAGTGGACTGAACGGATTACCTAGTCAATGCACTCTAAAATGAGGGTGAGGCCAAGACAGAAATTACAGTGAAGTAATCTCAAGAGACAAAAGAGTCTTTAATCAGAGACTGATTAGAAACCCTCAGGGGTAGAGATGCAATTGAACTGGACAATCAACAGAACAATCTCACTCTGTAGAATCAGTTTTACTAAGCAGGACAATCAACTACTTATGCGGAATCTAATACTAATACCGGACAATCAACGGTATCAATATATGAGAAATAACAATAATACCGGACAATCAACAGTATTACTATTATGTAAACCTAGGAGCTGGACTATCAACAGCTGACTAAGAGTACTGAGTCACAATGTCACACTGGCAAGTGTAAGGAGATAAGATAAATTGATTGCTTCAAAAGGGGGCAAGAAGGCCTCCTTTTATATTAATTTACAGGCTGATTAGTAAGCTAACTATTTCCTGACTAATCTATCTAAATAAGGAAAGCCTTCCAGAACCTGGTTGCACTTTACAGAAAGTGATGGAAGGTGCTGGAAGCTTGTAGAAGTTCCTGAATCTATTTCTAACTATTTCCCTTATTTAGCAATAAAAAGGGCAATTTAGACCGGATTTAGGTATGTAACTAAGGGCAGAGACTATGCAGGTGTTTCACTATAATATTTGTATGAGACAGGGGTGTCTCAGGCTAATATTTAGTGTGTTTCTATGGAGAATCCGGTAACTTGGCTCTAGGCTTGAATCCTGCTGCAGTCCGATTAACTGGCCAGCGGAGTTTAAAAATGGGGCCAAACCTTCGGTGGTGAACAAAGTAAATAGTATTAAATGTAATGGGAGTATTGGGGAGCTTTGTGAAGCACCAGGAAGGTTAAGAAAATACTATTAGGAATATTTGAACATAAGAGACAAATTGAATTAGCATTCCAAAGCTAATTAATTATAATACTAATGGTACAAGAAGGAGTCAGTCATGTTTTTGTACTTTAGTATTTTAATGCTTTTGTAGTGGTTTTTTCTGCAGTATATAGGGTATAAGAGATCTCCAACAAAGGGGCACCTGGGATGTTCCCCTCAGTTCATGCTCAGGATAGAAAATGGGTCACCCCCTTACAGGTTCATGAATGGCATCCTTGAGAAGGGCTTGTGTTTTCTTCATTCCTGTCAGGCCTCGGTACCACCAAAGGTACGGTTGGAACTGGCCAAGTCCTGCAGGCCAGTCGGGGTGGCTTGGTTTCAACGTACTCATGTGTTGCACCCTGCCTCCTGTGCGTGCCACTAACTTGTAATGGGAAAAGATACTCGAGAGGATGCCGAGGGTGTCGGCCCAAGTAGGGACTTCTGAACAGAAGGAGGAGAGTAGGAAGGCATAAACCTAGTTGATACTCAGACTGAGGAACTATGTACATGCATTCACTACTTATATAGGCTGAGAGGTGAAATGCGGAATAAGGGTGGCATAAGACATGGAGAAAAGAATAAGGTATGATGACCATGTGGAGGTATTGTCCACAGTGATCTAGAATAGAACAATATGAGAGTAAGACAATGAAATATGACCGATAATAAACGAGTAAGATTGTGGGAAAGAATAGAACAATAGAGGGTGGCCAAATATAAAACAATAGGACCGCAAATGAATAGTGAATGTCCCAAGGGTAAACGGGTAAGGGGAAGGACAGGGAGTGGAAGAATGAATAGGAAATAAGAGGGTGGGGTAAGGATAATGAACCAGATGATGAACCGAGTATACCAAGCCGAGACTGCTCACTGTGAGGGATGATATGGATAAGGGTCGGTTGGTCGGTACTGCTGAGTAAATCAGAGCACGGTATTGTGGTCGTGACAATTCCATTAGGAAGCTCTATGTGCACATCACCTATTCCTAAGGCTTTAAGCATATGAACATTGGCAGCAATGATGCTTCTACCAGTGATAGGTCAGTAGTTTAAGAACTTTGACCAGTCAGGGAAATAGTGGCTGCTTACACCACTGTCAATACACACTCCAAGTCTCGTTCATGGTAATTGTAAGGTGTCTACAACAGCTGAACTGACCTGATATATTTCCCCACTGAAGAAGCCCAGCACCGTGCCATCGATCATGAGCACTCAAAAGCAGCTGAATCAGTGCTTCTGGCTCATACCAAATGAGAAAAGAAATCAGTGTTGAAAATGAGGTCAATTCCCAAGTCAAACCCTGACCACCATTGTGACAATTGCAACCGGCAAGGTCATCTTAAAGCTGACTGTTGGTCCAAAGGTGGCAGTAAAGAAGGACAAGGTCCCAGGCAAAAGAAGTCAAAAAAGGTGGACAAAACACAAGATGTGGCAGCTGCCATTGATACAAAGCAAAACAACAACGATCTATTTGCTTTTACCTGCACATCTGACCTCTGGTGACATTTGCACTTTTGTAGCTGTAGCTTGAGTCATGCCTAGTCATTTTGCAGTGGTAATGGTTTGAATAGATGACTGATAGGAAGAGGGTAATGATGACAGGATAATCCAAGAAAGATGTATATCAGAGAATATAGATCCCATCAGGACAATGTTGTCATGGCATTTCATCATAAGTTTGAAGTGTTGCTTCAAATCATTGAGGTGATTTCATAGGTCATTTGAGTCAGCAAGTTACATGTTAGTGAGCTGATCTTCAGCATCAATGAGATATAATGTGTAAGGGCAATGCCCTGTAGTGCCTGTGGGCCATCACACAGAGCTGACAAGGGGGAAATCCTAAGTGTTTGGATACTGTCTATGTACATAAGAAGGAGGGGGACTCACCTGACAAGGGGGAAATCCTAAGAGGAAATCTTAAGGTTCCTTGTCAGTGAGTCCATACTCTATATACCCTTTGCCTGCACCTTGCTTCTTCAATATACCTTACCCCCCAATCAGGCCCTAAGGTATGCAAACACAAACTCCCAGTAACTGGCCCACATTTTTGGGATCTTAGTTTGGCATCATATGGGACTGCAGTTGGTTTGTCTGTCTTAAGGAGAGCACGTCTCACACCCACCCCTTCCTCAGCCCATCAATCTCCTCAGTCCACACCCCTTTGGTCTCTACTCTTTGATTTTGGTTTGGTCTGGAAAGCAGGTTGTCCCCTGACACATGTGCTCTTGGTAGTAGCCTCATTTTTAACCTTCTCCCACATCTCCTTCTCAGTTGTAAGGTTCTTGATTATAGATCCTATATGTAAGGAGGTCATAGACAAAATCACATGTTGAGCTAAGCTTTTACGTTTGTCATATTCAATGATACACAGCTCATGTGCTTCTATTTGGTTGTCTGTAGCAGGTGTCTTTGAATCTGATAATACATGAATGCTGTTGACTACTGCATATGGTTTCAGCACTTTCCTTTATCATGTATCCAAAGACCTTTTGCACCCATGGCTCTCTGAATGTGAGGCTCATAATCAGTCCAGTTGCTTCCATTATTACAGAGCTTTGGTACCAATAGGGATGCAGAGTCAGATGAGGATAGCGTTGTAAGGTTTGACATTTTTGAATTGATATCAAAGTTGGTGGGGGACCATAACCTGTTGAAAGAATGTCACAACTAGTTCAAACAGAGAATCTCAGCTCTGGTCAAGAGACTGATATTAACTATGTACCTAGATCAAACAGTAGTAGTTGGCATGGGTAACCCCCAGGTATATTGTGTCTACCTGTACCCATACCTGAGAATACCCTTACCCTTAACAACAGGTAATGGGTTTTTGTGGGTACTGGTATGGGTACCTGTGGGTTTAATGGGTATTGTTTTTACCCACCACCAAACAATGGGTATAAATTTAAAATCAATGTATTTCTATATTTAAAAAATCAGAATTTCTTTGGCTGCTGATATAATCGAAGTTCTGTGCTAACCTGGCTTATATCAGCTTGGTGTCAACTATGTACACCTGCATGCACACACGTATGACATGCACCCTGGGACTTGCTCAAGATACACACCAATATGCCCCCATACACTGCTGCAATGTGCAATGTGGTGGTGTGCACCATATGCCGCTGTGGTATGCAATACGACGGCACACATCCATACACCACTGCAGTGTGCAATGTGGCAGTGTACACCCATATACCACTATGGTGTGCAATGTGGCAGCACACACTGATATGCCACTGTGGTGTGCAATTGTTATATCTGCGATATAACTCCGACATCCCAGACATCCGACATAGGGCGCTACGAAGAAGCCCACCCCAAACCAAGTCCGAACCTACCCCGTTACCTCCGAGTCTGACCAGCAATGATTACCTCGGACCTTGGACGTCTTTCCTTTCTTGTCAAACAATAGTCTTATTGTAACACCAGATGTAGATTTCTCTTGTAACCTGTTTTCATTCATCTTGTTATTCTCTTGATCATTCCTAATTAGTTACAATAAGGACTGCATGTATAAATACCTCCAGACTTCTGTACTATACCTTAGTTCAAATATTGACTTAATATTCCCACTCACCCTCTGAACTCTGAATTATATCTCCGAACCTCCGAAATAAGGGACTGACAATCGAGGAGGGCACAATATACAAGTTGAAGCCAAGTCCCTAAGACTTCGAACACACAACTTCAGACCGACTTACGTCAGCTCAGACCTGATGTGACCTCAGATTTAACAGTATATTCAAACTCCTACTCCTGATTGTCTATGAGACATAGCGAACGAATCAGAGCCGTTCAAACAATTAGAGTAGCTTTGGTACACCATGCATCCCTGACCCCAAGCTTACCTGCCGCAGAACCTGACATCCGTACACCACCAAACCCTCCACCAGCCCCAGACTCACCATCTGAACACTCATCAAACCCCCTTCTAGAACCCCAAATGCCACCCTTGGACGATGCCAATGGTGAAGCAAACCTGGCGGAAGCCATCACCATGTTGGCCAAACACCTGTCAGGCTCAAAGAAGTCATCAGCTCGAACCAAGATTTGGGACCCTGACCCCTTTGATGGCTCTGATGCCAAGAAGTTACAACCATTCCTGGTGCAGTGCACCTTAAATTTTCGAGACCACCCTGATGCCTTTGACTCTGACAGTGCCAAAGTAACCTACGTACTATTGTACTTAACTGGCACTGCCTTGGACTACTTCAAACCAGGTCTCTCCTCCGAAGAAGACCCTTACTGGCTCTACAATTACCAGGAATTTATCTCCAAACTCAAAGGCCAACTTCGGCCCCCATGATCCAGAAGGAGAGGCTGAAGCTGACCTCGAAGCCCTCCGAATGCGCGACAACCAATGCATCACAAAGTATGTGGTGGAATTTAACAGGCTCGCTGTTCGTGTTCAGTGGGGAGACTCCACACTCTGCCACTAATACTACAACAGCCTACCCAATAGGATCAAGGATGAAATTGTCCACATAGGAAAACCCAACTCCCTGCTACAACTACAACAACTGTCTCAGTCGATCGACTCTCGCTACTGGGAATGGCACTCTGAGATGTCTCGGGAGGCCTCCACATCCAAGGTCCCTGAATGTCTGAACGACAGAAACAGAGCACCAACAGCTCTGACCCCCAGTACAAGCACCCGACACCCCAGACCCCAGCCAGACCCCGAATAAGACAACCTCGGACATGACCACAAAGCTTGGCAAAGACGGCAAGCTCACGCCTCAAGAATGACAATGCTGTTTTGACCAGAACCTCTGCCTCTTCTGTGGAAGAACAGGTCATGTAGCAAAGGAATGTCCCAAGTCAACCTCCGCTGCCACAAAAGGACATGCAACCACTATCACAGAAAGCATGACCAAGGCAATGATCTCCGAAGTAGAAGATACCTTGGAGTCAAAAAATCTTTAAGCAGCCCTTCGACTCTAGCATCAGTTAGGGGCTGCATTGAACCCAATGATGCACCAATGGAGATGAGACTCAATGCATCTGCTCTTTCTAGTCCGAACTCTCTGACCATCTGCCTCAACCTCGAAACCACCTATATTGACACTCTAATAGATTCAGGATCCACTCATTGCTTCCTGGACTCCGACTATGCCACAAGGCACCAGCTCCGAACCTACGACATCACTCCGATTCCGCTACAACTCTTCGATGGCTCCTCCAACTCCATAATCCGAAAAGCCATCGACCTCTGCATTTGCTTCCCAACAGGGGAGCAACACACCATTACGTTCTACGTAACTCCATTGGATTCTAGTTGCTCGGCAGTCCTCGGACACAACTGGCTCACCCATTACAATCCGTTGATTGATTGGGTATTGGGCAGTATCTCGTTTGGCTCTCCAACCACAACTAATCTCCAGGTACCATCCGAGCCAGCAGCTATGACTCCATGCTCATCCAAAACTCCGTCCCCTCCGAATCCCCAGCTCGTGGCGCCCAAGGTTGCCCTAGTAAATGCAGTAGCCTTCACCCGAATATCGAGGATGAAAGGTACACAAACCTTCCAACTCTTTCTCTCCAACCGCCATGACTCCGAAGAAGGTCCGATAGACCTGAGTAATGTTCCAAATGAATATCATGAGTTCAAAGACATTTTCAGCAAAACTTAGGCCAATACCCTGGCCCCTCACTGACCATACGACCTCAAGATCAAATTGGAAGAAGGCACATCACCCCCATTTGGTCCGATCTATTCTCTCTCTGAAAGCAAACTAAAGTCCTTCCGAGAGTTTTTAGATGAGAACATATCCACAGGGTTTATATGACCCTCACACTCCCCTGGGGGTGCTCCAGTCCTCTTTTCCCGAAAGAAAGATGGATCACTATGCCTATACGTCGACTTTTGTGGACTAAACAAGATAACAAAGAAGGATCGCTACCCACTCCCCTGAATCTCTGATCTCCTGGATAGCCCCCAAAAGGCCCGAATATTCACCAAGATAGATCTCCGACATGCATACCACTGTTTTGGAACCTGTCAAGACTGTGGTGTTAAGTTAATAACACTTCCAATCTCTATGACCGTGGAATAAACAAGTCTAAGAGAATACTAAACTTTGCTGCAGCACAACTCCGGAAACAATTTAATATTTGTACCTTGGTTACAACCCTCTGTAATAACTTGACAAAGTTAAGATGACTGGATTATAATGTGTTTCTTAGCAGCAAAGACTAATAGTCTGCAAAGTCTGTATTAGGCTCATGGACACTATCGGGGTCCAAGTATTCCTAAAAGAAGGGAATGTGCTCAGAGGCTAGAGGAAATAAGTGGATTGACTTGAGATTCAAGTTAATTCACTCTGAGGTAAAGACAGGACAAATGTATTGCTTGTGAGGCAACAACACTTAACTGTAGAGTATCTCTGGTCAGGAAAATCGACTGAGCAGATCAACCCTTAAAGCAGAATGTAATCGACTAGAAAATCAATAGCCAATCTCACCCTGTAGAATCACAAGGATGTCACCCACCCTTGGCATCAAGCAGGAAAATCAACTGTACTAATCCCTGTCACTGGAAAATCAACAGATGACTAAGAAAAGTGTCACACAAGTCACACGGACTGATAGGATAGAAGCTGATGTATATTGTTACTTTTGGGAGGCCATATGTCCTCCTTTTATATTGTATTTACACTAGAGCAAGAACTTCTATCTAATAATGGACATGGAAGGTTGTAGAACATTCTAGAAGGTTCCTAGCCAATCAACTTTCAGTACCTGACTATGAGTCATTTCCTTGCACAGCCTTGATCATGCACAGACCATGTACACAGCTTTTATGCCTTATATGTACATTATTTTGGTCTATTTACACTGGCCATGTCAAGCCTTGCATAGCCCCATACCTGTGCTAAAATAGCTAGCATAGCCATGAAGCAGTGCTGTTGCAATGGGCACAGCATTGTGCCTATGCACTTGGTAACCAATTCAAACTCCACACTGAGTTTGAATAATTACTGGTTTTGGGTAGGATTAGCAAACTCAGCTGAGTTTGTGGACTCTTGTGGATACTGTAGTTGAGCATCAACAAAATAAGGGCTTTTAGCCTCGAAGAAATCAGGAAAAATAAGAGAAAAATATAGTAAATTTGAAACTATTAGATACTATATTTAGATACCCAAAGACTAATTTTTATTCCACAATTTTAGTGACAAAAAGCGAAAATAATCGAAAATTGTAAAAGAAAATTAAGAAAGAAATAACTGGCACCATTGGGTGCTTTCTTTAGACTAGGCCTAGACAGCCATAATCCCCTACAACCACCTGGTATACATCCGAGAAGGCAACAAATAGAAAACCGCCTTCCGCACATGCTACAGATCTTTCGAGTGGAGTGTGATGCCCTTTGGACTCACAAACTCCCCGGCCGCCTTTCAGCGATTCATGAATGACGTCTTCTCTGACCTCCTAGACCTGTCTGTACTAGTATACCTAGACGACATCTTGATCTACTCCAACAATCTAGAGGAACATAGGAACCACGTCAAAGAAGTCCTCCGATGCCTCCGAATGAACCACCTATATGCCTGAGCAGATAAAAGCTCCTTCCACACCGACACCATGGAGTACCTCAGATACATCCTCTCTCCAAATGGCCTGACCATGGCCGATGACAAAGTCAAAGTCATTCAGGAATGGCCCAAACCCTGAAAAATTAAAGACATTCAGTCTTTCCTCAGATTTGTGAACTTCTATCGACACTTCATCTTCAACTACTCCGACATCACAGTGCCGCTAACCCATCTGATATGGAAGGACACTCCATGGAACTTTACTGAGAATTGCAGAACATCCTTTGAGATGCTCAAGAAGGTGTTCACTATGGCACCAATCCTAACACGATGGATCCCTGGATCCCAACTGATTGTTGAGTCCGATGCCTCAGACTACACCCTCGCAGCAATTCTGTCCACCATATTGTGGTGATTATGGCAACTTTGTACAGTAGTTCAGAGAAGTTATTGGACAATCTAATTTATTATCTCCTCAGTGTAGTCAACCACTGAGAATATATTCAAAGAATATACCTAATTTATTATCTTACAGAGTGAAAACAAAGAAAGTCAGTCGAAATACTATGTGAACTACAGTATTTTACTCACCTCCTCAGTGTAGTCAACCACTGAGGAGGAAAGCATATGCAGGTGATGTTTCACCCGCATGTATCCTACACCCGGCTCCTGACCCTATCGAAGGTTTGAGCCAGGCTACCGGTCCCTATCCAGGGAGCCGGCCATGCGCGTCGTGCGGTACATGTGTAAGCGTGCGTGAGTACATAGAAAACAAAGAATAACTCCCTCAATATTGAGGGTAAAAATACAAAATAATAATCAAAATTTTAGGAATGAAAAAGCACACAGAATGGCACTGAGATCGAAATATAAATACAATATATGAGATTGGTCTCTCAGGGGTGAGATGCAAGTTCGCACCCTACACGCCCCCTCAAGCTCAATATATGCCGAGCTTTTCGGTGAGAATCTTCACTCTAGGTCCTGGTAGACCTTTTGTGAGGATGTCTGCGACCATTTGATCGGTGGAGAGGTATTCGATACTGATCTTCTTCTCCTCAATGGTGTCTTGGATGAAATATAATCGTATATTGAAGTGTTTTGTTCTTGTATGTTGCTGATTACCATAGGCTATAGTAATAGCGGATTGATTATCAGAAATAACTTGATTGGCAATTTAATTGGTTGAAAAACTTGGCTGATAAAATATTTCAACCATATTGCTTCTTTTGTCGCATGTGTCAAGGCAATAAATTCTGCCTCGGTTGATGAGAGTCCTACGATTGTTTGTTTCTGGCAGCTCCATGAAATACTCCCAGAATCAATTTGAAAGACGTATGCTGAAATGGAGTGTCTATGATCTTGTGAGGCCCAATCGGCATCGGCATATCCTACTATGCCGTCTCGATTTCCTCCTAAGATAAGTTTCTTGTTCTTCATTCCCTTCAGGTACTTGAAGACTCTCTTCACAGCATTCCAGTGAACTAATCCTGGATTCTCAAGAAATTGAGATAATAAAGAAACGGCAAACAATATGTCTGGCTGTGTAGCTACAGCTGCCCACATTAGTGAGCCAATCGCCTGCCGGTAAGGGATCTTCTCCATCGCTTTCTTATCTTCAGCAGTGGTACGACATTGGTCTTTTGTTAATTTTGTAGTTGAATCAAGTGGAGTTGCATGTGTCTTGGCATCTTGTAAATTAAATCGGCTCAAAATCTTGTCAATGTATGCTTCTTGTGAGAAGCTAATAGTGCCGGCTGTTCTATCTCGTTCGATCTTCAGATTTAGTAACCAATGTAGTTCACCTAAATCCTTCATTTTGAAGATGCGTTCGAGGTCTCTTTTGATGCCATAGATAATATATTCATTATTCATTTGTCGCTGTTATAGTAAGATCGTCGACTGTAGCTCCAATGATCGCTTAGCCTTCAGTTTTGTGTCTGTAAAATACAGCTGCATTGGATGCTGATTTTTTAAATCCTATTGAAAATAAGGCATTGGACAGACACTTGTACCATTCTCTACCAGACTGCTTAAGTCTGTATATGCACTTCTTGAGTAGAAGTACATTGTCGCAATGTTCTTCAAAATAACCCAGAGGTTTGCGCATATATATTGGTTCATCGAGTGGTGCATTAAGGTATGCTACGTCCACATCCATTTGATGTATTGCCCAGTTGTTCCTGGCCGCAATAGCACATATAGTCCGTAGTGACGTCATGTGAACGACTGGTGTGTGTAAGTCTCGTCATAATCGACTCCAAATGTCTGCATAAAGCCTTGCGCGACGAGTCGAGAGTTGGCATATACTATAGCACCCTTCTGATCCCTTTTGAGGACATGAGTCCACTTACTTCCAACAATATTCACACCTGGCGGAGGTGCTATGAGCTCCCAGGTTTCTTTGTCAATTTGGGACTTTATTTCTACGTCCATGGCTTTCTTCCATGTAGGATCATTTAGGGCATCTTTATTAGTCGTAGGCAATTGAAGTTCATTATTAAAATAAGCGTTGTCGCTTAATTCATCACTAATTTGTTTGGCGCTTATTGCTAGGTAGTAGGGAATGGCACGGGTCACCCATGGGTCAAATGTGGGTGACCCGCACCCGACCCATGGCA